>CAKNYM010052414.1:9330-32345 GCA_932195095.1 Andricus curvator
AACTATTTTGTTAAAAATTAGTTTTTTTGGTTGAAAATTAATTTTTTTGCAGTTGAAAATTCAACTAATTTGTTAAGAAAAAATTTTTTGTTGGTTGAGGATGCGTCTATTTGTTTGATAATTCATTTTTTTTTTAAATTCATTTTCTTAACTAAAAATTTATTTACTACATTTTTCGTTAAAAATGTATTTATTTATAATTAATCCTCCTGGTTAAAAAATTCACCTTTGTTTTAAAAATTCAACTATTTGTTAAAAATTTAATTTTTTGTTTGAAGATTCATCATTTTATTTGAAATTCATTTCTTTGAGTTGAAGAATTCATTTCGGTAGTTAGAAAATTACATTTTTTGTTGAAAATTAGTTTTTTTATTGAAAATTCATTTTTTTTCAGTTGAAGATTCAACTAATTTGTTAAAACTTTATTTTTGTTTTGGTTGAAGATGTGTCTATTTGGTTGGAAATTCATGTTTTTTTATTGAAAATTAATTTTCTTGAATGATAATTTATTTATTCCATTTCTCGTTGAAAATTTATCTATTTGTCCTTTAAATCTGCTTGGTTGAAATTTTATCTTTGTTCTAAAAATTTAATTATTTCCTGAAAATTTAATTTTTTGGTTAAAGATCCATAATTTGGTTGAAAATTCGTTTTTTTAGTTGAAAATTCATTTTTTTAATTCAAATTTTAAACTTTCCGCTTTTGCTAAGAAAATTGATCTTTTTAAGTTAGAAATACATTTTTTGGTTTAAAATTCGTCTTTTTGGTAGAAAATTAATTTTCTTGGTTAAAAAATAATTTTTTTGGTTAAAAATTCAGCTACTTGGTTTAAAATTAATTTGATTAGTTGAAGATTCATCATTTAGCTTGAAAATTCATTTCTCTGGCTAAAATTAAACTACTTTGTGAAAAATTAATTTTTTGTTTTTGGTCGAAGATGCATCTATTTCGTTCAAAAATTATTTTTTTTAATTTATTTATTCCATTTTTTTGTTGAAAATTCATCTTTTTTAGTTGACAATTCGTCGCTTATGATGAAGAATTAATCTCCTTGGTTGAAAATTTCATCTTTATTCTAAAAATTCAAACTATCTGGTTGTAAATTCTTCTTTTTTTTTTTTTGCTGAAAATGAACTTTTTTAACTGAAATTTGGATTATTTCATTTTTGGTGGAAAATTGATCTTTTTGAGTTTAAAATTCAACAATTTGGTTTAGAATTCATGTATTTGGTTGAAAATTTATCTCTTGCGTGGAAAATTTATCTATTTTGTCGAAATTTTTTTTTTCATTAAAATTTTTTTTTCTTACCTGAAAATTTGAGTATTCAATTCTTGGTGGTAAATTAATCTTTTTAAATTTATAATTTAACTATATGGTTTAAAATTTATCTAGTTTGTTGACCATTCGTCTTTTTTGGAAGAAAATTAATCTTCTTGGTGAAAAATTCATCTTTTTGTTGGGAAATTTAACTGTTTTGTTCAAAATTCGTTTTTTGTGGTAATTTTTTTTCAACTTAAAATTATACTATTTCATTTTTGGTTAGAAATTCATTTTCTTTAATTGGAAATTCATGTATTTTGTTGAAAAATCATCTTTTGTGATACAAAATGAATCTTCTCCGTTGAAAGTTCATCTTTTTGTTCAAAGAATCAATTATTATTCGCTTGAAAATTTATTTATTTTCTTGAAACAGATTGGATTTTTTGAAACAGAATGAACTGAACAGATTGAATTTCTACTGGACTTTCCTCGAATTTGTAACATTTTTGGATTTTTTTTGTTAATACAAAATTTCCTTACATAATATCATCTAATCCCCCCTTCACAGATTATAAGAAACAATCAGATTTCACCAAAATCCTTTTTGCCCCCAAATCATCTTGCGTAATTTGTGGCTACACGATCAAAACTGAATTTTCTGGATTTTCTTCTCGAAAACTCATTTTCGGTCCTAAGGCTGATTTCTTCGTTCCACGTCACACATAAGCTATCGGAATGGTAGGAATATAAAGCCTCGAGGTATTTTTTTTACCGAATTATATTTTACGCCGTAATTCTATTATAGTAATACTATTGGCGTTACAGTAACCATTACATTACATTGCATATTCTAATCGATACATTGTACATTGATATCTGTTATTGTTAAAAGCTACATACAATAATTCATAGAAAAAAACTAACATTGAACACAATCTTAATAACAGACCTCACCCGTCTCACTATCTCGTGCATTTTTTATCAATGAAGTCGCCTAGAACTTTGGATCAGAAGCATTAAAATATTTTTAGATACACTTGCATAATTAAAAAATGGAGAAAAAAATCAAAATCAAAAACTGACCCAAAGTTCCGGAACTTCGAATCACATTCTGAGTATTCCTGTCCTCAGTTATTCATAAGCTAGTTGACTAGCACCTATCAGTAATTTAAACATTGTTTTGTGAAAATGAAGACCGGGACATTTTTTCTCTATGTGCCTATGTCCACATTGAAAAAATATTGCAATCTAAGATATTTTATTTTTAACGTCAAACACGTTACATTTTTTAGCATATTAAGCTAACCGCTATTGTTACACGTCTAGAAAATGTCTTTCTTCAATTTTTTTTAGAGATTGGTAACATATTCATTTGTGATGGAAATGTTGGACATTTTTTAGACGAGTAGGAAGGATTGTTTCTCGCAACGAATTGCAATTGGACGATTTTTCGAGAAATATAAGCTTAGCCCGAAATTCCCCAGAAATTTTTTTTTATAATGGATGGACATGGCCAGAAAAATATTGCGTCATTTATTTTTTTCGTATTTTTTATATAGTACCCTTAACCATTTGGCATCGTGTCGAGTCTTTTTAATGACTCTTTGAGTAATTGACTAGTGTTTACGTATGAAATTAGGAGATCCTGCAGCCAGTAACTTTTGTAGAAATAGATGCAATACACCCGACCTTCGGCTTAGGAACAGTGTCGGGGGTTACCTGCAAAGAGCCTTGTTCCTAAATCGGGAAAGTCGAAACGTAAACAGTCTGAGCCGCCTGAACCGTTTCCTGTTGCAGTGTATAATATTGCGCTATATACTCGACTGAGTACTCGCGCACTGCGGCCCTTCTGAGGCGAGTCACAACCGTCTCTCGCCCCTTGAGCTGAGAAACTGCGTGGGCCAGCAATTCTTGGAATTTCTAAACCGCGAGTTCCGAAACCGAGAGTCGAGTGTATTTGGTGTTTTTCAAAAATTTCTAAAAGAAGTAGAATATTTTATTGTAAAGTTACTTCTTGTTAAAAGCTAATGATCCTAAAGAGCGAACTGACTAATGTATGTTACAATTTTAATTTTACGTTCTGTAAATGCATTTCCGTTCTAACGATTTTATCACGATTTACCTCAGGGACCATACTTAAATTACGTAAAAGCTCAGGTGGGGGGGGGGGGGGGTCAAGAGAAATTGTTCATTCATGTACTTAATTTTTGGAAATTCGAAAATAAAAATAAAAATTCGTAGTAATTGTACAGAAAGTTAATATAAATTTAACTTGTCGTGCCAAAAATACACCTGGTGAGTGAAAAATGAACTAGCCAACAAATTTTTTTTTAAAGTCAGAGAATTTAATTGGTCAGGGAAAACTCAGGGATTTAAAAATACAATTTTGTAAAAGTTAGGGATTTTATATAACTTTAATTAACTGTCAAGCAGAATAAATTTTAAAACTTTCAATTTTAATTTGAAATCGCTTTATTTCGTGTAAAAAAGATTATAAGTTAAAAATGTTACGAGTCTAACAGCCGGGTCTTTGAATATTAATGGCCAGGGAAAAGTTATGAAATTTTTTTAATTAAGTTTTTTTTTACTTTTTAGTTATAAATTTCATTATTTGTTTGAAAATTCAACAATTTGAAAAAAAATCATCCTTTGTAGTAGAAAATTCACCTATTTTCTTGAAAATTCGTTTTTTTGGGTTGAAAATTAAACTGTTTCCGTAGAAAATTTACTTTTTAACTGAAATTCATATTTTGGTGTTAAAGTAAACTGAAATCTTTTTTGAATGAAAATTCAATTATTTTTTTGACAATTTGTCTTTTTAATTCAAAAATTTATCTATTTTAGTAGAAATTTCATCTTTCTTGGTTAAAAATTCCATAATTTTCTTAAACTTATCCGTTTTGGTTGAAAATTCAACTGTTTTCTTGATAATTCAACTATTTCGTAGAAAATTGACTCGTTGTTTGAAATTCATATTTTGGTGTTGAAAAGTAAACTGAAATTTTTTTTCGTGAAAATTCAATTTTGTTTTTAATTTGTCTTTTTGATTTAAAAATTCATCGGTTTTAGCAGCAATTTCATTTTTCTTAGATAAAAATATAACTGGTTCAAGATTCAAGAATTTTGTTAGAAAGTCATCCTTTTTAGTTTAAAATTCAACTTTTTTGTTGAAAATTCTTAAAAACTCATATTTTTATGTTGAAAGGTGAATCTAAAATCTTGTTTGAATAAAAATTCGAATATTTTTTTTTTAGATTTGTCTTTTTGACTTAAAAATTCATCTGCTTTAGTGGAAATTCAATATTTTTTGGATAAAAATGCAACTGTTTGGTTAAAAATTATTCTTCTGTACTTGAGGATTCAACTATTTTATTTAAAAATTGTTGCTGAACCACTTTTACAAGAAATAATTTTTTTTGTTGAAAATTCATCTCTTTTTGAAAGTTTGACTATTTTGTTGAAAACTGATCTTTTTTAATTGAAAATTGAGCTGCATGGGTGAAAGTTGAACTACTTTGTTATTTTTTTTTAATAAAGGTTTATCTATTTAGCTGAAAACTTGACTATTTTGTTGGAAATTCATATTTTCTGGTTGAAAATTAATTTTTTGTTCAGAAAATTCGTCTTTTGATTTGAAGATTCAACAATTTACGTAAAATTCTTTTTCTTTCATGACTGAAAAACCTTTATTTGTTGAAAATTAGTCTTTTTCTTTTCAAACTTCCTTTTTTTTAAACAAAATTTCATCTTCTTTAGTTGAAATATCAACTATCACACTTTCTTGTTAAGAATTCATCTTTTTAGGTTAAAATTTTAATTATTTTGTTGAATATTCAAGTATTTTATTAAAAAGTCATCTTCTATGGTAGAAAAGTCTTAAAAAAATGGATAATTTTAAATTTGTATCTGAAATACTGATTTATTCCGTTTATAAAAGATCCCATGTTAAGAATATTACAAGAATGACATGCTCTTATTTGTATGTGAATGGTCAGCGAAAATGAAAAATTGGTCAAAGCAAAATCAGGGAATTTTGAAAATGAAGTTTTCACCCTAGAAATCACGTATTATCTTACATACAAAAAATTTCCATTAATTTCAAGTCCCATATCTTATTATTTCTGGAAACCATAAATTACGTACATTAAAGGGGGGGGGGTAAAAATATTGTTTACTGGCTGTTGCAGGGGGGAGGGCCTATAATCCGTTACGTAATTTAAGGCGCTTGAAACGAGTCTCGGTTTCACTTGATCCACTATACGTCTAAAAGGATGAATTGTTGAACTTAATATTTTTACCACAGGATCTAAAGGCAATTATACCGGTTTGCACAGAGAGCTTTTTCCGGCAAATTTTTTTTTTTCTAATTGAAAATAGTGTTTTTTGCGCCTGAAACCGGCAATACTCTACTATTGTGTACGCTGGGCTGTCGGTGTTGCCGGTTTTAGGCGCGAAGACACACTCCAGTTTCAGTTACAAAAAAAAAACAAGATAATTTTCTGGAAAAAGATCTCTGTCCAAGCCGGTGTAATTGCCTTTAAATTATATGGTAAAAATATCGCGTTCAACAATTCATCCTTTGAGACGTGTAGTGGATCAAGCGAAACCGTGACTCGTTCGAAGCGCCTTAAGGTGCTTCCTCAGGCTCGATTTTTAGTCCATGTATCACAAATGACATGTTTCCTTCTACAAGGATGCATTGTTTGATGTAATATTTTAACCACATAACCTCAATGGCATAATATACAACCTATTAGTGCCCTTTTTCGAAAAATGGTCTTGTTTTTTTTTTAATTAACCGAAAATGTGCTTCATTTGATGAACCGAACACAGAAAAAACAGAAGATAAACTTTACATCGATTTCCGACGAAAGATTCTTTGCAACAAAAATGAACTTCGGAGGATGAACTTTACACAAATAACGGTTGAACTTTCTTTTGTTTTTCCATGACAAACACATGTATTTTGAAAGACGCGAAGTTGGCTAAACAAAACTGTATCGCTCTAAAAAATTTCCTGCAACAAATTTTATGCTTAGTTTTTTCTGTGAAAACAGGCGCTCCCCGTTTCAAGAAAGCCTGTTTTCGGTTCATCGTGGATACTTACCCGGTGGCAGATTGCTCGTTTCCAGGCGCATAAATGAAGCACTTTTTCGATTAATTAAAAAAAAATACCATTTTTCGAAAAAAGGGCACTGATAGGGCTTGTATTATGCCATTGAGATTATGTGGTTAAAATATTACATCAAACCATTCATCCTTGTAGGAGGAAACATGTCATTTGTAATACATGGGCTAAACATCGAGCCTGAGGGAGCACCTTAAGTACGGCCCCTTATTGCAGGTTGCGTCCATTACTCTCCAATTAAAATAACTCTCATCTGGAATTTCGTAGCTGGTCCTCTTGTCGCATTGAAAAACTAATAATAATTTTTATTCTTGCGCAGTGTTGTGGTGTTACTGTTGCAAAAATTATAAATTTTGTGTGAACTAAAAACTCATTAACAAGATTTCCATATGAGGGGAGGTATCAGTGAAATTTGAAGAAAGTAATAATTGTCTTTCCTCTCAATTTCATAAATTAGAATGAAAATTAAAAGGCAATACTAGATCCTATTTCATATCTGTTACTTTTTGTTATTTTGCTTCTTGCGCAATAACTCCCAGAACACTGTGAGCTATTTTTTTCATTCGCTTTCATCATCTGGGGAATACTCAATTGAATAAAAATATGTTCTAAAGCGCTTTCAGCATCGACACCTAACTTGCTTGTATCTATAACCTTCACGATTATATCGCCCACTTAAGATTACATCATCGCTCCTCTTTCAATAACGTTTTATATGCCCCTTTTTTAGTTCCATTCTAAATATTAAGAAAATGATGAAATATAAACAAAAATCGATTAATGAATCCCTATAAATCAAAAGAAATGTAAAAGATTTTAAAAATTCATTTTAAAAAGTCAGGGAATTTGTGTAAAAAGTAGTTTGAGAAACTGTCAAGAATAATCAGAAATGGCCACAATCACTTTTTTGTCACAACACCACTTAACAATTTTCAAGATTCAGTCATTACAGAATTTCTTGAATTCTTTTGAAAAATTTTAGGGCATTTCAAAAGATTCCTAAAACTGGTAACAGATTTCAGTAATTTTAAAGGATTCTAAATAATTTTTAAGAATTTAGAGAATTTTTAGAAATTTTAAGGAATTTAAAAGACTTAAAGAGTTTCAAGGGTTTTCAAAAGGTTTCAAATGATTGAAAATATGTATTTTAGCTCATATTTTAGGGCTATTAAAAAGATTCCAAGGAATTTGGAATAGATTTCAATAATTGAAAGGGATTACAAAGGATTTGAAGATTTTGTTTTTTTGTTGTTGTAAATTACAAGGAATTTTCAAGAGCTTTAAAAAGTTTCAATTGATTTCAGAGGATTTCAAAAGATTTCCAAGGATTTCAAATTGTTTTGAAAATCTTAAAAGATTCCAATCCATTTTCAAGAAATTTAATAATTTTCAAGGAATTTCTAAGGACTCAAATGATTTTAAGTTATTCAAAAAGAATTCTCATGGTGTTTTGAAGAATTTACTAGAATTTTGGAAGAAACGGAACGATTTTATAGGATCTGTAATGTTTTAGGATATTTTAAAAGATTCCAAGGGATTTTATAATATTTTTGAGGATTTCAAAGATTTTAAAGAATTTTAAAGATTTTAGAATATTCTAAGAGATTCCAAGGAATTTTCAATCGATTTCAATGATTGAAAAGGAGTTCAACAAATTTGAGAGATTTTAGGGTATTTTTAAAAATTACAAGGAATTTTCAAGAGCTTTAAAAAATCTCAAGAGATTTAAAGGATTTAAGGATTTGAAAGAATTTGCAGGATATAAAATATGTTAGGGCATTGTCAATAGATCTCAATAATTTTAAGTGATTCCAAAGAATTTTATATTTAACCGTATTTTTAAAGATTCCAAGTAATTTTCGAAAGTTTGACATTTTTTAAAGAATTTCATCAGATTTTAAATAATTTTAAAAATGTTAGGATATTCTCAAAGATTCCAAGGATTTTTCAAATGATTTAAATAATTTTAAAATCTTTCAAAGAATTTGAGAGATTTTTGGGTATTTTTAAAAATTTCAAGGAATTTTCAAGAGCTTTGGAAAATTTCCAGAGATTTAAAATGTTTAGGGATTTAAAAGGATTTGCAGGATTTAAAATATCTTAGGGCATTTTCAATATATTTCAATAATTTGAAGTGATTCCAAAGAATTTAAAATATTTCAGGGTGTTTTTAAAAATTCCAAGTAATTTTTGAAAGCTTCAAATTTTTTTAAGAGGTATTTCAAAAGATTTTAAGGAACTTTAAAGATGTTAGGATATTCTCAAAGATTTCAAGGATTTTTCAATTGATTTCAATAAATTGAAGATATTTCAAAGAATTTGAGAGATGTTTGGGAACTATAAAAAATTCCGAAGAATTTTTAAGGTATTTTCAAGATCTTTGAAAATTTTCCATGGATATTTATAATACTAAATTGAAAAATTTATTTATTTATATTTATGTTTTTATATTTAATATAAATTTTGATTTTCATTTGGAATTTACCCTTAATGTTTATTAATTTATCCTGAATTATTTGGAATTCTGTTGAATTTTTCCAAACTTATTTTAAACTTTCTACATTCAATGAATTTTTTCATATTTTTGAACTGTTTTCAGTTCACTTAAATTTTATTTAAATTCACCATAAAGTTTCATGAATTTCGTCGAATTCTTCTCATTTCCATTTAAATTCCTCTTAATTCTCCCCAATTTTACTGCAATCAATGTAATTTTCACAATTTTTCCATTCTTTTGCATTATTTTCAATTTAAATTCAGTTGTTTTGAATTCTTATGAATTTATCCTGAAATCTTTAAAAATCACCTTTAAATAGTTGACTTTTTCAAGTAAATTAGGCTATGGCAGCTCTGAGAATAATAAATTAAAAATAGTTAGGTGAATTATGCAAATGTTAGTTAAGCCGCTTTTTGACGCGTGGCCTCAATTTTGTTCTTTAATTATAAATTTTCAGCGAAAATGAAAAATTAGTCAGGGAATAATCAGGAAAACCCCAGGAAATTTTGAAAATAAGTTTTTTCGGCTACCCTGGCAATGCAAAATATTTTCGAAAACGTTTTTAAAAATTTGAAATATGTACGATCTTAAGTGAGCAGAGTTTTAAAGAATACTGTAGGTTTAAAGTCTTCGATTCTAAGGGTACGAAACATTTATCATGATAAAGTTTTGTACACAGAGATGTTTTGACTATCGACTACGATTGGAAAACATTGATTTTTCGGGCCTTCGTTGCTTGCAGCTGAACGTTGGAAATCTCTTTCAATTAATAAGATTATGCTACCTACGTATATATTTACAGTAAACTGGAAAGAAAGATGACTTTCAATTTCGCTGTAACAAAAAACAAAATTTTAACAACAGTTGATACGAGTATGATATGTTAGGTCACCTCTTTCTCTTCATTGCACTTTCCCTAAGAAACAAATTTCTTTTTCATACTATTGTATGAAAAATGAATGACTTATTTTCTGAAATTAATCATTTATTAATTTTTCTCAATCCCTTATTATCCATGGACATCCATGGGGTAGAGGAAGTGAGGGGGAATGTGAGGAGAAGTGAGGAAGTAGAGGGAGTAGGTGAGGGAAAAGATGGGAGGGAAACGTTTGAACGTCTTATTTACGGGCGGTCGTCAGTTCGCCGACGGCTACCTGCGACCTCTTCCCCCTCTACTGCGCTTATCGGCGACGAATTCCCCTGCTGCGCTGATGACTGGAAGCGTGGTCCGCTGGAAGGTTCAAGCGCGCCTTCAGTCAGCAGCGCAGGAGGGGAATTCGTCGCCAACAAGCGCAGTAGAGGGGGAAGAGGTCACAGGTAGCCGTCGGTGAATTGACAATCGCCCTTATTTACGTCTTAATGGGCTACGAAACCTTTTGTCGCGTGAATATGACTTTTAGTGACTGTTTTTAGTTTGTTCTTAACTTTTTGATGGTAGATATTCATTTTTCCAAAATTTCATTGTTTCTAAAAATCATTTCTACTAAAAAGTACCAGAACGTTACTAGGTTCGAAATAAAGAATGCAAAAATACCAAGATAATATCGAAATTTGTGTATGCTTCATTCCCAATTTATTAACGTTCTGGTACGTTTTGGGAAAAATGTTATTTGAGACTGATGAAATTTTTGGCAAATGAATACTTGCCCTTTTTGACCATATTAAATAAAGTTATATGTAATTATATAACAAAATGATTAGGAATTTTCGGCACCATCATCGTAGTAAATGAAAAATTTCAAATATGTAATTTTATTCCATAATTAATTTTTTTTCCGAATGTTTTCAAACATTATTGATAAAAGAGAACATTTTAATTGTTAATGCTTTTTTAATATTGGGAAATAATTCTGTTCTTAATTCACGATCTATACACTGTCCGTACCGGTAAAAAGGAATTGTCACTACCGGTAACCAACAAATTATTGGTATCGACTATAAGATTTCTGGAACAATTTTAAATGATTATGGTTTGATTTTAAAAGATTAATTTTCAGTTTTAAAGATTTGAAAATATGTTTATAAAAATCTCGAAGATTCAAGGCCAATTTTTTGTAGAAGTTTCAAAAAGATTCAGAAATCATTTAAATCTTGGAGAGATCCAAAAAAAATTTCAACAAAATGTAAATTTTGAAGATTAGGAAAAAAGATTTTTAAGAACTTTGAAAGATTTAAAAAAAAAGAAGAAATTTTCTTAAGATTCTTGGGAAAATTTCAAATGATTTCTTATTTTGAAAAATGAATTTGACATGAAAATTTCTAAAAAGGATATAGAAGATTTTTATCCAAAATATTTCAATTTCGCAACATCACAAAATTTTTGAAAAGATTCGAGTGAGTTTAAGATTGAATATATTTTGAAACTTGAAAAGATTCCAAAAAATGTAAAACAAAATGTAGATTTCTGAAGATTTCGAAATTTTAAAAAGAAAATTTACAAAAATTTGAAAACAGATACTGTTTTAGCGAAAATTCAAATAAATTAAAAAAATATTTTTAAGTTTTGAAAAAATTCCAATCTTCAATTAAAATTTTTAAAAATTGTTCTTAAGATTCCTGGGAAAATGTTTAATGATTTCTTTTAAATTCAATGTTAAAATTGAAGAAAACAAAAAATTAAAATTTTAAAAAGATTTTAAAACATTTCAAAATATTTCCAAACATGTCAAAAAAATCTGAAGATTTCAAGGTTATTACTTAATTTGAAAGAATTTATAAATAAATCTAGGAAAAATTCGAAAAAAATAACATTTAAAACCAAATGTTGATTTCGAAATTTTAAAAGAAAACTTAAAAAGATTTCAAAAAAACTGAAAATTTCGAAGAAGATTCTGTGTTAACTCTGAAATATTTTTGAAAAATTTCAGCGAAAATTCAAATAAATTAAAAATATTTTGAAGTTTAAACAAAATTTCAACCTTCATTCAAAATTTTATAAAAATGTTCTCGAGATTCCTGAGAAAAATTCAAATGATTTCTTTTCAAATTCAATTTTAAAATTGAAAAAAAAAAAATTTTCAAAATATTTTAAAATATTTTCAAAATTGTCCGAAATGTATCTGCAGGTTTTAAGGTTATTACCTAATTTGGCAGAATTAAAAAAAAATTAGGAAAAATTCGAAAAAAAAATAACATTTAAACCAAATGTAAATTTTTGAAGATTTCGAGAAGAATTGCGATGCTCTTTCAGAATTTCAAAAGGATTCCATAATGTAAACATTTTTTCTTGAAATTTGTAAAAATTCATCTCTTTTTCCTAGAAATTCATTTTTTGTTTGAAAATGTAACTATTTCACTGACATTCGTATTTTTTAGTAGAAAATTAATCTTCCTGGTAGAAAATCAATTTATTTATTTGAAAATTTGACTATTTGCTTGACTGAAAATTCATATTTTCGGGTTAAAAAATCAAACTATTTTGTAGAAGATTCGTTTCTCTTATTAAAAATTTAATCTTTTTCGGATAAAAATGCAACTGGCTGAAAAAAAATCTTTTTCTGTTGAGGATTTAACGATTTAGTTGAAATTTCGTCTCTTTGGATCAATTTAACTGTTTTTATTAAAAATTAAAATCTTTATGGTTGAAATATCAAATATTACATTTTTTGTTGAGAATTAATCTTTTTTGGTTGAAACTGTGACTATTTCGTTGAAAATTCAACTATTTGCTTTCCAAATATTTGCTTTGTTGAAAATTTTATTTTTAGGATTAAAAAATATAATTTTCCTAAGATTCTTGAGAAAATCCAACCAAATAGTTGAATTTTCAAACAAAATAGATGAGTTCTCAAGAAAAATGTAATACATAATTGATATTTCAAGTAAAAAAGATTTGAATTTTCAATCCAAAATAGTTGAATTCATCCAAAAAGACGAATTTTCAACAAAATAGTTGAACCTTCTCTAAAATAATTTCATTTATATAACGAAACCATTTTTTTCGACTTTGTCTTGTCATTTTAATTGATTATTATTGCAGTGTAACAGGTGACGTTAAATTTACGTAATAATTAGATGCTACCAACATAAGAGATTCCCAAAGTTCAGAAATACGAGCAACTTGAACCTTTTCCTACTTATGGATGGATTACATGCTTTGGGCCACCATGGGCATAAAAATTCTACAATGAACAAGATGAGTCCTCCCAGGTGAAAATGATTCGCGCAGAGATTCGTGCGGTAATCCGCACGGGATCCGCCCAAGATCCGCGCGTTTTTCCGCACGAGTTATTTTCACCTGGTCTCTCATTAATTTTCTATCGCTTTGCCTATTTCTATTTTTTGTTATACCTATGGGAACTAATTCTCTATAATCATAAGTACGATAATACACATGGAGACTTTCAATCTCATTGAGCTCTCGTATTGTAAAATTTCCAATAAACTGTAAATAATTTTTACAATTTCATTTCATTTGAGAACAGCACTTTTTTCACGGAAATTGTACAATCAAGTGCTCAAATCTCATTCGCAACATTTCGAGTCCAGAAGCGGATAGATTTTTTGAGCAGAAATTTTTTTCGTGCAAGATATTTTAAAACTGTTTTCCTTATCATTCCTGTTTTTCCTTTGATACGTTCTTGACATTTAATTTAAATTTACCTATGGAGAACACACAAGTATATTCTACACGTATACGCAATTATGCACATTAATTTTTCTGACGTCGGAACAGACGAGCCAATTTTCAAAAAAAGTTTTTTCTTAAATATATAATCAAATATTTTTTATACAACTACGTAGTTCCGATTGGAAATAATTATCAAAAATTCTTTTAGGTTTTGGATTTCAAAAAATAGATTACATTTTGTAAATTGAAAACTATCGTCTGCTAATTTTGGTCATTCTACTGACCTTGGCACGCCTGATCCACTCGCTGAATGGATATTTTGTTTGTTACAATTTAGAGTTTACACGGTTTTTATACAGCGACATAAATATTCATTAATTATGCACAAAACTAAAATGTTCAATATGAACTTGTAATTTATGCGATTTATCATTTTTCTAGCCTAAGTGGGAGAACGTCTCACGTTCGTATCGTTTTTTTGAGGAAGTACAGATAAAAGTTGATCAATATTTCATTTCTAGGAAACGGATTAGAGACACTGTGATGTTATCTGACGAGCGCAGCTTGGCTCTCACATGCGGAGAACCCCGGTTGGACGAGCGGTAAGCGTGCGCGCGCACGCCGGGGACGCAGGTTTCTACGCGTCCCCCTCTCTGCCGCGCCGACAGAAAGGACCGGGTGACGCGTCGCAATGTGCGTACCGGCGTGCGCGCATGCTTGCCACTGATTCAACCGGGGTTCTCCGCATGTGAGAGCCGAGCTGCGCACGTCAGATAGCTTCACAATGGCTCTGATCCGCTCCCTCTTGATGTCAATTTTGACAAAATTTGCAGAATTATTGTTTTAAAATATGCATTATGTAATTTTGATACAAATTTCAAATTTTCTTTTATTTATACTTCCTCTCAAAAACATGGCTACTGTCAACAAGTAAACAAATTCTTATGACTATTGCTACAATTAACGAGTATACAAACATGATTTAATACTGGTTTTTAATTCTATCGTAAGTTTTTTACGCTCATTTTAATAACGTATAATTAAAAATCTAGCTACCTATTTTTATCAAAAAGAAACATTATAGGGATTGATTAAAAAAACGACAACAGATATAAATTATTAAAGATATCTGAAAAATTGCTTTAAATCACAACTTGAATCCAAGATTCACAATTAAATTGAATTAGAACCAGATGCATCAGTACTATAACTATAATGATAAAAACACTCAATGTAATCACAGAAATATAATTAATTAATTAATTTATTTATATTATAGTAAATTGAAAATATTAATTAATTAATAGTATTGGTTTTTCTGCAGTATGATACGGATTTCATATACAATATAATTGACAAAAATAAAATACTTTTTCTTATTGTGTGTTTTGTTTCTCTATTTATAAATTTTAGTGCAACACGTTTGACCGTTTAAACAATTAACCTAAACTTTCAATCGTTTTCAAATTCTTTTTTTTCAATTTAAACTAAATTCAGTTCAGGGCCTAAACTCTTGCGTAGTCCGACAAACACTTTTTTTTGGTCAAGATTAAAAATTTCTTAGTCCGAAATCAAAAAGTTCAGTGGAAAATTAACTTCAATTTCCAAGAAAAAGTTTCAGTTTTCTAACCAATGTAATATTTATAAAGTATTAAAAAGAACTTCAATGTTCCTTTTAAATATTACTCTTTTGTCTGAAAATTATCAAAATTTTTATTTATTTAATGTAGTCACGACATTCTTTCTTAATAGAGCCTAACCAGAAAATCCAACTATTTTTGGTTGAACTAATTCTTTTTGGCTGAATAGTCTACTATTATATCTTTGGTCTATAATTAATCTCTTTTGCTTGAAAATGTAATTATTTTAATTAGAATTCATTATTTTTGATTAACAATTCAAATGTTTAGTTGAAAATTCGTCATTTCGGGTTAAAAATTGAACAATTTGGTTAGAAATTAATTATTCGTTAAAAATTTTAATAATTTGGTTGAAATTTTTTTTCTTTCTTGACTGATCAATGCTTCTTGGTTGAAAATTCAACTCTTTGTTCAAAAATTCATCTTTTTGGATAAAAATTTGATTCTTTTTGATTCAAAATGCAACCTTTCACTTGAAAATTTAATTATTTTTATGGTAATTCAACAATTTTATTTGATGGTAATCCTTTTTGGTTGAAAATTCAACTGTTTCGTTCAAAATTCATATTTCCGTTCTGAAAATTAAATAATTTGGTTAAAATTTTGTTCCTTTCTTGACTGAAAAATCTTTCTTGGTTGTGAATTTAACTTTTTTGGTAGAAATTTGATCTTTTTTGGTTTAAAATGCAACCGTTTGGTTGAAAATTAATCTGTTTTGTTGAGGATTCAAATTTTCTGTTGAAAATTCTTCTTTTGCTTCAACTCAACTGTTTTCGATTTCAAATTAAAATGTTTTTCAGTAGAAATATCAACTATTACATTTTTTATTCAAAATTAATTTTTTTTTTCAATTTAACAATTTTATATAAAGATTTTTTTTGTTTTGTTTAAAAAATCAACTGCTTTGTTGAAAATTCATATTTTCGTATTAAAAATTCAACTAATTGGTAGAAATTTCCACAATTTGTTCGAAAGTTTGTTTCCTTTTTGACTCAAGAATCTTTCTAGGTTGAAAATTCAACTCTTTTTGTTTGAAATTGCATTTTTTTTCGTTAAAAATGCAACTGATCGGTTGTAAATTAATCTGTTTTTATTGAGGATTCAACTATTTTGTTGTCCATTCATCTTTTTTGAATTCAACCTATTTTTCATAGAAAATTAAAATTTTTTCAGTATAAATATCTACTATTACATTTTTTAATTGGAAATTAATTTTTTTTCTCGAAGATTTAACTATTCCATTTTCGGTCGAAAATTAAAAGTATTTTTATGAAAATTTAACAATTTTATCAAAGTTCATCCTTTTTGGCTGAAAATTCAACTGTTTTGTAGAAAATTCAACAATTTGGTTAAAATTTTCTTACATTTTTAACTGAAAAATCTTTCTTGGTTAAAAATTTGACTTTTTTCGTAGAAATTTCATCTTTTTTGATTAAAAATGCAACTGTTTCGTTGAAAAGTAATCTGTTTTGGTTGAGGATTCAACTATTTGTTTAAAAATTCGTCTTTTTTGATTGTATTAAACTGTTTTTGACTTAAAATTAATTTTTCCCCATAGAAATATCAACTATTATATTTTTCATTAGAAATTAATTTTTTGTTTACAATTTAACTATGCCATTTTTAGTTGAAAATTTTTCTTGTTTAGCTCAAAATTCTACTATTCGGTTGAAAGCGTAACTACATTGCTAATAATTCATTCTAATGGTTGAAGATTCATCATTTTATTTGAAAATTCATCTCTTTAATTTTTTTGGTCGAAAATTAAACTATTCCATTCTAGGTGAAAATTTATCTCATTGGTTAAAAATTTAACTACTTTGTTGAAAATGCGTTCTTTATTTTATTGTTCTCAACTGCTCTTTATCTAAAATTGAAATTTGTTTCGCTTGAAATACGTACTATTAAATTTTTTAACTGAAAATTTAACTATTCCAGTCTTGTTAGAAAATTGACAATTTATATGTAGTTGAAAATTCGTCTTTCTGGTTTGAAAATTCATCTCTTTTGGAAAAAATGTCATCTTTTTGGTTAAGAGTGCAATTGTTTGATTAAAATTATTCTTTTTTGATTAAAGATTTTACCATTTTGTTGAAAAGTGCTTATTTTTTTGTAGAAAATGAATTTTTTTAAATGAAAATTTAACTGTATTATTTTTTGTAAAAAATAATCTTGTTTGGTTGAAAATTCAACCCTTTTATTTCAAAATCTATGTATTTTGTTGAAAATTTGATTTTTTTGTAGAAAATTTGACTTTTTTGGTAGAAAAATAACCTTCTTGGTTGAAAATTGTAGGTTATTCACAAATTAATCTATTTTGTTGAAAGTGCAATATTTTTACTCGAAATGTTAGGAATTTAAAGCTTGTCAAATTTAATTCAATATAGTGCCTTTTTTAATATCAACCTGAAATGAACTAAGTTTAAATAAACAAAAGAAGTTAAAAACGATGGAAAGTTTAACCGAATGAACTTTTCTACAGGTTATACGTAGAAATTATTTGAATTGTTTAAACGTTCAATGGTTCCAGAGTTCAAACCCAGAGAAACAATTTTGGTAAGAAAATCAATAAAAAATGAAGATCATAATCAAAAACTTTTACGAACTTAGGGGTGAATAATACTTTTATGATAACCTAGTATTTGTCTATGTTGTAGTACAACTTTGATTTAGTGTGATATTATTTGATTTTTTTTACCATCCACTACCATTTCTTTAATAGAAATAGCTATTTATTTGGACAAAGCTGAGAAGGGGGAGCAAAGAGAAGTAATACTAAAGTTAAATACTCTCGAAACTTCTGAAACATTCCTCAATGAAAATCTCTTTACTGCACCATCTATCACAAAAATAAAAAATAAATCTATACTTAAAATTCAGAATGAAAATTGGACACTGGAAGCTTAAAACTGTCTTTAGGTCTATCTAACTTTGGCTCAGATAACATTCATAGTATTATCATCATGATCTTCCAATTGGATTCTTAAAAAATATGAGGTGCTAGCTGGAGTTTCCATAGAGAAACTGGCCTCGCAAAAACAGTGACCTGACCTTTTTCTTTTCCACCAACCAAAAAAACATAAAGAGGCGCTGGAGCTGGAGTACTAGTTTCATTGGCTGCCATTTTTGCCCGTTGTCTTTCTGCCCTGGAGGCACTGACAGCTCTCCTAGAAGGTGAATTGAGTGGCAAACTTTTTGGTGGGGCCCTGGGCCTGATTTCCTGCAACTCTAGCAACTCTGTGAAAGTCTGGGATGCAGACCTTCCTGGCTCATCTTCAAGAACACTGTCAGGAGGACTATTCAACATTTTGGCAAATTTCGCGTCATTGTTGGTGGCTTCGAGACCTAGGTAGTTCGGATTGCAAAAACCGAATTGGCCTTCTTTCAAGATTGAAGTTCGGTGTTTCGTTTTTCTGGGCCAGTCGTCATCTCCTAGAGGGTCACCTGGACTTCGGGCCTCTATACTCGCATAATCTGAGGTTGATTCTTCACCCTCTTCAAGGTCGGCAAATCGGACGGATGCGGAAGTTGGAATTTTTGTGGTGGTTGGAGTCTTTGGTGTCTGTACAGCTTCGTAGAGGTGCGAACTGTAACTCTCACCTCGAGTCGGTTGGCAAGCCTGATGAAAGGACGCAAAGTCTCTAAAAAAGTAATTTGAGATTAGTAAGGATCATATTCGTTCAGCATTTCAAACGTAGGGAAAATAGGGGAATTTCTAGTCCAAAAAAGGGGATAGAAAAATTACTCAAAGTAGAAGCCATGCTCTTGCAAAGAAGGGTTTCGTAGCGTATTGAGACGTTCATTCAGTTGTTCAAATCAACTCCTTCAGCCTATCACTCCCCGTCCTCTCTTCTCTCCTCTTCAATCCTGTCGTATCCTATCCAATCCTATCCTCTCTTATCATCCTCTCCCCTCCCCTCGCTACCCCTCCAACCCCACATCCTACTTTTCATCACCACACTTTTCATACTTTCTCTTTCCTACTTCATCACTCTTTTCGCATACCTCCCTCGCCTACTTCCTCACTCCCACACTCCTACATTACTTTTCATCACAATCCCTCCACATGAATCCCTTACTTCCTCTCCCTACGCTGATTCTCCTATCCCACCCCCTTCCCTACTTCACATAACACCCCTTCTCATGCTCTCGCTCCACTCTCCTACTTCCCACCACATCATCTTCTCTTATTTCCTACACTTGCCCATGTGCCCCCTACTCGCCACCCAATCCTATGCTTCCCCTCCACTCCCCTACTACCCATCACATCATCGTGTTTTTTATACTTCAATCACTTCCCCTTCCCTTCTTCCCCTCTACACCCTATTTTCCTTCTCCTCTCCTCACTTCTTAAGTAAAAAAACGCTAAAATAGGCTATTCTTGTTCAAATATTGTGAATATTCTTTGAAATATAATGATTTTTTCTGAACAGTAGCAACTTTTGAGGAAAATCATCAACATAGAGTAACAAAAAATGGTTTAAGATTGAAAATCCTTTTTTAAGTTTAATGCATTATGTTTAAAATAACCGGTTTCAGGTAAAAAATGCTAACATAACCTAACAATGTTATAAAAGTGTAAATCTAGTTTGAAATATATACTCATTTCCGGCAAAAAACACAAGCATAAGCTAAAATTGTTCAAAACTTTTGTATCTTTTGTGAAATCCAATGATTTTTTATTAAAACTACCGATATTGTGTATAAAACGCCAACAAGACTAAAAATTGTCAATGTTGTGACTATAAATGATAATCTGAAGAATAATGATAACCTAAAAAATCTTATGATTTATTTGATTAAAGATAACAATTTTCAACATAAAACACTAGCATTGTTCTATATTGTAAATATTCTTTGAATTCTAATGATTCTTGTATAAAACAACCAATTTTCGCTGAAAAATGTTAACATAACCTCAAATTGAAGGAGGTTTTTCGGGTTTCAATCGTGTACAAAACTACGAATCTTGCCGACGTTTCGTGAACATTGCAGTTCACTTCTTCAGGGCTGACCTGAAACTGAAGTTTCAGGTTATGTTGTTCTTATATATATTCTCTACGATGCCTGTAATTGGCCAGAGCGCCCCACTGTGGGGACTGGTCGAACTTGATTGGCCAATCAAGTCTTCTTTTTTTAACCCGGAAGGACCGAAAGCCAAATCGGATTGGCATTACATCCATTGTCCCTATTGATGTCATTGGGGTATTTTAATATTTCGATTTCTTCTCTATATTTTCTTGGAAAAATATTGTACGTTTTTGCGATGAAGGTTGTTTTGCCAAATAAAGTGCTATGTCCTGTTTCGATATGATCAGCTAGTGCTGATTGCGTGAAATGTTTTATCCTGACTTTACTCTCATGGTCCTTTACACGTTGGCTCACCGCTCTCCCGGTTTCTCCAATTTACAATTTGCCACAAGAACAAGGAATTTTATTATAATCTAATGATTTTTGTTTGAAATAACCGTTTTCCTGTGAAAAACATTAATATAACCTGAACCTCTCCAAAACTACAAATAATCTTGATCGGAGTATGATGATTCTTATTTTACACCAGTTTTTTGTGAAAACGCTAACGTAAACTATAAGCTTTAAAAAAAATTATGAACCTATAAAATCTAATCATTTTTGTTTAAAAATAATAATTTCTGGTTAAAACCGCTAACAAAACAGAAAAATAACGTAAATTGTTGAAAAATTATTAATCTACGAAATGTATTAATTGTTTATTAAAAATGCCCATTTCTGGTCTGTAACGCTAACATAACCTAAATTTGTTGGAAATTGGGAATCTTGATGATGATTTTCGTTTAAGAATGCTACTTTCAGCTGAAAAAAACTAAGGCAACCTAAAATTTTTAGAAATTCTAAGTCTTTTTCGAAACATCATTTAAGTTAAAATTATGTATGTTGGAAATAAATTTATATTATTTGATTTTTATTGCGGTAGTTTGTGGTACTATCTATAATATTCCAATCGTTTCAACAAAACTTGTAATTTCTAAAAATTACAAAAATATCGTACATTTTCCAAAAAAACTTTACAAGCCAATTTTCGCAAAAAGGCCACCATTGATTTTTCTGATGGTTTCTTTCAGATTTAAAGTGATATGAGGGAGATATCCTGTACGTTTCGAACTTGCCAAACTATTCTTTCATACATAGAAAAACTGATTTTTTATAATATAAAATAATTTTTTCAGAATATCAATTCAGGGTGGACATATTAATCAAGGAACAAAATTCCGATTATTTCCCGGGTTTCTTTATTTCAAGAAATCAAAACTAAACTCCAAATTGAAGCACTCAAAGTGAAACTCTTTTGAATTTCAAACTTTTAAAATTCAAGTTCAAAATTTTTTAATTCAAATTCAAATGCTATTAAACTAAAAAATGTTTCATTTTAAACTTTTATATATATTTCTTATTAAAAAATATAAATCCGCGCTATCATTTTTAATGCTTTAAATTGATGAATGGATCAATAAATGTTTTGAATGTTCAAGATTATATCATTTAAGCAATTTTAAGTTAGTAACGTTGTAAATTGAACGATTAAAATTGATTTTTGATATAAATACTTTTTGAATCAGATGTTAAATTATTTTCATTCTAAGTTGTTTCAAATTAATTATTGTTCAATTATTATTTTGACATCACAATTAAACACTTTTATTAACAAATTAAAATTTTTTTGAATTGAACTATATTTTAATGGGATTCGAAATTGATTAAAAGCATTTAATTATGATTCTATTAAAAGCGTTTCATTATGAATCTATTGAAAGCGTTTCATTATGAATCTATTAACATGAAATTATTATTAACTTGAAAATTGTTTACAAAGTTTGCATCGGACGTTTACATTTATTCATAAATTTTCTTATTTAAAATCTAAAGATTTGATATTTCAAAATTCTGCAAGTGTATATTCTGCAAATAATATGATTTAATTTTTTTGTCCATGGAATGACGGTTTTTTATCTACTAGTCTAAAACAAAATGGTTATAGTCATTAGCTGTAAAAAAATTCCTCTCTTACTCTGCTGGGATTCGAACCCAGATCTACAGATTGCTGGTCGATTGACGAATCAAAAAATATTTCACTACGCTAGTCGACAACATAAGATCAAAACTGAATGTGATTTTAGCTTCTTTATGACATAAAACTATGAATGCTCAAAACAAGAATTGATATTTTGAATAATTTATTTTAGAATATAAAAAAAATCAAGAAAAAAGTCAAAGGTGGCCTTTTTGAGAAACTAGACTCCTTAGATTTATCGACAAATGTAAGCTATTTTTGTCATTTTCAAATTTTTAACGTTTCTACAAGGGATTTGAAAGATTGAAGGTAGCAGTATAAACTGCATTACTTTTCTTGTAGATAGGGCAATAAAAAAAAAACATTTTTTTTCTCGTTCGCGACACTGTTGAATCCATCATGTTTTATTTTTTTTTCTATTAATAGGATTTCGTAGCCCCGGCCATCGTACCCTTTTCCCCGGAAGGGTAAGTGTATAAGTCAGGGTACGAGAAGTAAGGAAGGGAAGGGATGAAAAGAAAGTAGAGGAAGTGATAGTAGAGGTGGGGAAGTAAAGAGTAGCGATTCGAGAGGAGGATAAGAACAGGTGGGGGTACATGGGAGGATAGTGAAGTAAGGTGAGGGGTTAAGGGGAAGTGAGGAAGGGATGGGAAGACGTATGAAGGATATTATTGGAGGGGAAATAGGGTAGGTGGGGGAATAGAACGGATGTAAGATGATTGGGTTAAATAAGGTGAAAGGGAGGGATGGAAATTAAGAGGAGAGTATAGTGCAGTGGAGAGGACGATAAAAAATGATCGGATATTACAGGAAAGAATGGGACGGAGAAGAGAAGAGAAGAGAAGAGAAGAGAAGAGAAGAGAAGAGAAGA
>CAKNYM010052414.1:42349-91192 GCA_932195095.1 Andricus curvator
CAAATATTACAAAATCATTTTAAATCTTATTAAATCGCTTGCAATTTCCTAAAGCTCTTTAAAATTCCTTGGAATTTAAAAGAAAAACCTCTACAACAATTTTAATTCTTTGAAATCACTTCAAATGATTGAAATCTATTAAAATTACTTTAAGATATTCAAAATCCTGTAATATCTTTTGAAATCCGTCAAAAAAATTTTTAAGTTGTTGAAAATTCTTTGGAATTTTTAAAAATACCCTAAAATCTTTTTAAAATTCTCAAAATTGCGGAAAATTGGAAAATTTTTAATTATCACGAGATTTTAAAAGGCTTTGGAAAAACTTCGAAATCTTTGAAAATCTTTGAAATCATACACAATACCTCAATTCTTGTGAAGACATTATTTGAATTCCATATTAATATTTTGGTATCCCGTGAAATTACACGAAATCTGATATTTCCTAAAATTCTGGAAAATTGATTAAGTATCTTGAAAGCTTTTAAAATCCCTAAAAATCATTGAAATCCTCAGAAATCTTATAAAAGTCCTAGGAATCCTTTTAACTATCCTACGACGTTAAAGATCATATTAAATCGTTCCAGATCTTCCAAAATTCTATTAAATTCATCAAAACCCCATGACACTTTTTTAAATCCCTTGGAATCATTTAAGACCTTAAAAATTCTATCAAAATTTGTTAATCTCTTGAAAATGACTCATAATCTTCTCAAATATCCCAAAATATTTAAAATCCGTTGAAATCTTTTGAAATTCCTTAAAAGATGTTAAAGCTCTTGAAAGTGCCTTGTAATCTTTCAAAAGACGCTAACATATTTCAAATTTTCTAAAATGCCATTAAATTACTGAAATCAATTGAAAACTCCCTAAAATCTTTTAAACTACCCTAAAATATTTCAACTGAATTAAGAAATTAAAAGTGACATTTTTATTTTAGAAAGTGACTAGAATGTGACTTGAGAAAAAAGTGACTAAAAGTTCCCTGAATGCCCTGAATTTTGAACTTTATTAAAAAATCCCTGACTTTCCCTTGATTTCCAGGTTTCCCCTGATCTGCGGCGACCCTGACTATTTTGTTACACAAAAAAAAACTAAGAGTAAGTAAACAAGACTTTTTCATTTTGAAATTTCAAGACCTACCAAAATGAAACCTCCAAAGTTCATTGGTAGCCAGTCCTCCACTCTCTCCGCCAAAAATCAGCATACAACTTGGTAATCTGCAGGCAGCATGTCCATGCAGAGGTCCCGGTCCTGGTTTATTTTTTAATATACACCAGGAGGCTGTGTTAACATCCCATCGCCAACAATCACTTCTTTCTTGCAGATCCGTCATTCCACCATAAACATACATCGCATCTCCATGTAAAACTGCAGAGTGTTTGTGTCGAGCAGCTGGTCCACATTCGCTCGACGATAAAAGGTGCCAGGATTCAGTTTCTGAAAATTGTTCATAAATCGAAATTAATTTAATACTAATTGTCATAGTATTAAGACTACGTTTCGTAGCCTATTAAGACCCATTTTCCATCACTTCCACTCATTTCCCCTTAATAAACCTATTTACCCTCACCACGTTGCCCATAACTTTCCCTACTTCCCTCTTCTCATTTCCTCTCAATTTCTTTCCTTTCCCTCCCTTTATTTCCTCTTACTTTCCCTACTATCCCTTCCCTCATTCCCCCCACTTCCTCTCATATTATTTCCTCTCACTTCCTCAACTTCCCTCACTTTCCCTACTTCCTCTCTTCTCATATCCTCTCAATTTCTTTGCTTTCCCTCCCTTTATTTCCCCTCACATACTGTAATGTCCCTTCCCTCACCCCCCCCCAATTCCTCTCATATTATTTCCTCTCACTTACCCTATTCCATATTTCCTCATTTCCTCTCACTTCCTCAACTTCCCTTATTTTCCCTACTTCACCTAATTTCACCCTCATTTCGTGTATTTTCCCAACCTCATTTCCCCTCACTTCCTTTACTATCTGTCCCTTCATTTCCCCAGCTCACACTTCCCTCCTTCTACTTCCCATCCCCAGCCATCACTTTCCTTTCCCTACTCACCCTAAGTTCTAATCATTTTCCTTACTTCCTCTCAATTCCCATCACTTCCAATACTTCTCCTCCCCATAGTTGCCGTACTTCTCCTGTTTTCCCTACCCTTATTTTTCATCACGTCTCCTACTTCTCCTCTCATCATTTCTTATCACTTCCCCTGTTCTCTTTCCTTTCAATTCCCCTTATTACTCCTACTTCCCTTACCATCATTTCTCCTCATTACTGCACTACCCCTTCCCGTATTCCCCTATCCTCACTCTATTATTTTCACTCACTTTCCCCACTTCTTCTTTCTTCATTTCCTCTTACCTTCCCAACCCCTCATTTCTCCTACCTAACCTACTCCACGCTCATTTCCCATACTTCCCTTCCCTTATTTTCTCTAATTATCCCTACCTCCCCACCCCTAATTTCCCGAGCTGACACTTCCCTTCTTCTACATCCCATTCCCAGCCATTACTCACCTTCCCCTATTTATCCTCATTCCTAATCATTTTCCCTACATCCCCTCATTTCCTATAATTTCCATTACTTCTGCTCCCCTTAGTTCTCCTACTTCACCTACTCCCCCACCCCTCATTTTCCATAACTGCCCCTACTCCCTCTCTCCCCATTCCCCTCACTTTCCCTTCTTTCTTTCCCTTTTCTTCCCCTCACTTCCCCTACTCTCTACCCATTATTTTCCCTCACTTATCCTACTTCTTCTTTCCTCATTTCACCCCCCCCCCCCTCATTTCCTCTACTTTACTTACTTCCCACTAATGTCCCCTGATTCCCCTCCCGTATTTCCCCTCCCGTATTTCCCCTCCTGTACTTCCCCTCCCGTATTTCCCCTCATTTATTTCTCCTCACTTCCCCTATTTCATCTTCCTCATTTTCCCTCACTTCTAATATTTTCCCACCATCCTTTCCCCTATTGCCCTGTCGTCATTTCCCACAATTAAGCAATTTTAGATCAGGTAAAATTTTGAGAAAATGACAATATTTGCAATGGAATGAAAACGAATTGAACTTGTATCATTTCTGAATAAAAGCGTTTAAAATTTAATAACTTTAAATTAAAAGATTTTGAAATTAAGAAATTGTTGATCCGAAGTTCACAAAAATGAAAAATGTAGACTATAATGTTTTAAATTGAATAATTTCTATTTGAAAGTAGTCGAGATGGTATAATTTCTAATTGAAATTGTTCCAAATTGGACAATATTAGTTTGAATTAATGAATCTTGAAACTGAATGATTTCAGATCAAAATTTTGCAAAAAGGACATTCTCAAAACATTAAACTTTGAATCTTAGTATATTTTCATATTAGAATTTTGAAAACTGGATCATCTGAAATTCAAAGAAATTGAAATTTATCATTTCTAATTCAAAGCGTCCAAATTGAATTATTAAAATTTCTAATTTTTTTTAATTTTTGTATTATTATTACTTTTTAATTGTATCTACATTTAAAAGAGTATAATTTAACATTAAACTTGATTAGATAAATTTTTCGCAGATCAAGAAATAAAATCACCGTAATTTTGGCCGTTCAAAATGGAAAAATTTTCAATTATAAACATAAACAATTTCAAAAATTCTACTACGGAGGGTTGAAAATTGAACGAATCAGAACATTATTTATAACTGAACAAATTGTAGACATCAAGAATTGAAGCAGGGAAATCTAAACGGTACTAAGTCCACTTTTTGACGAAACTGAGTTTTCTTGAAAAATAATACTTTCTCTATTTTTTACACTAATTTTAGTATAGGATTTTGGCAAGTATTTAACAATAGAAGGTATTATTACAAAAAAATTGTACTTTCTTTTTGTACTTTTCCTGTAAAATTAGATTGATTGGACTTTAAAATTTCAATTATTTTAATGTAAATTTGAATCATTTGAAATTTTAAAATGTTCAAATTCTTATTTATATTTTTCAAAATTCAACCATTCAAATTTTAATTGCAAAACTAAATATTAAGAAAGGGAAGAATCACAAATATAGCGTTCAACATGAAAATTCATAACTTGAAAATACTAAACATTCAAAATTAAATAATTTTAAAAAGTACCATTAAATTACTCGGTTATTTTTTAACGCTTTATTCAACATTATTATTCATTCTTGAAATCTTTCGATAAAATATTTTTCAATTTTAAATTATTAATTTTTAAAGTGCTACAACTAAAAAATGGACAATTTCAAGATGGTACATTGAAAAATTAAAATTAAAGAATAGAAATGATTTTCCTGATTTTTCATTGCTTTGAATTTATTCTAGCGATATTTAATTTAAAATTCTTTACTACAAATCCTTTCAACTGAAAATTATGCAACTATCAAATCTTTCAATTGGATCTTCTACGATTTCAAAGAATTTTAACAACCACAAAATTTGGTACGTTTAAAATTAAAATCAAATAATTTATAACATTTAAATCTAAAATTATTACCTTTAAAACTCAATATCAAGGCTTTCAATATGAAATTTTGAAAGATTCAGTAGTTAAATTTTTCTGACATTTTTTATATTTGAATTTGAAACTACAACATTGTGAAATTTGAAATTAAAAACAACCACAAATTGAGACATTTGAAACCAAATATTTTCTAATTTAAGCTTTTCAAGCAAAAAAGACTGAAGTTTCAAAGCCTCAAAAATTAAACGGTTTCAGAACTGCGCTCTCAAAAATATAATTATTATAAACCTTTAAAGTTTTATTATTTTAAAAACTTCGAAAATTATATGCTCACTAATTGTAAACTTTCGAAATTAGTTAATTGAAACTTGAACCGTTAACAGTAAAACAATACTAAACTTTGTTTAAAAATAAATAATGTTTAAACATGATAGAAAAAGTCGCGAGAGAAAAAAACACGTAAAAAGCGAGCGGAAACATAGGATCTTCAATCTGGACAAAATTATTGTTAATTATATTTAATTATATATAATATTAATTTTGTAAATAATTTGAAATTATCATACCAAAATGCAATGCCCACAGCTCGGAAGAACTTCCTCGTAAATCCTGATAGCCACCGTAAATTAACATTTGCCCTCGATGCACCAGAGCTGTATGGCCTCTGCGTCCTCTGGGAACTGCACATCCCCTCTGAGCTCTAATTTTTCTCCACGAATTAGTCTGAAAATGGAAGAAAAAAAAATGTTACCAGAAAAATAATTTTCTTTTTCATCAAATTTCATGGTTGAAGTAAAGAAAATTCAAGTCCAGATATGCGAAGTTAGTGACAATTCGAAAATCTTCAATGCTAGATAAAGCATTAAACGGAAGTGACGCAACAATAGGCTATGAAATTCTGGGTAATTTCCAACTATATGTTTACTGACTATAACTGCAGAATACAGGGTGGTAGGTAACAAAGCCATACAATTCTACCAATTTGTCGTATTCTCTATAACACCTTTCCTCTCTTTAGCTGAGATTTTACGATTCAATGCTTGCGGAAGCAGCTTTTACTTTTTGGTCAAATACGCGCAGCAAAAGAGAATAATATGTTTATAAACTTATTTTTTTATCAAGGACAAAAATGTTTCATAAAAAATCCCTTTTTTACTTGCATATTGCATATTTCGGTCAATTATTAAATAATTTGTATGGAACATTTTTAATTGATGTTTTTTTATGCGCTGATTATGAATACGGTTATGAAAATACTGGTAAAAGTAATTTGGTAACACATGTTTATTAGAGTGGTCCAAAAAAATTATTTTTCTGATTTTTTAAAGAGTAACCCCCTCATTTTGTGTCTTTTCGTGAATAAAAATTGTCCTAATTTTCTGCGATTTAAAAAAAAATGTTTAGAGGTAGGCCACGACCTTTAAAGTACCCCAAAGTGTTAAGAATTCAGTAAGTCCTTCAATTTTAAAAAGAATCGTAAAAACTTTACAACGATGATGTAAAACTACTATGTGAGCAGTACGAAGCCTAAAAAAATTTATTTTTAATTTATTTACCCCAAACTTTGCCAAAATTCACCCCTTAAGACACTAAAAAGTAACTTTTAAGAGTCTTTTCTGAATTTTATGAAAGTAAAATAAAAATTCAAGTGGCAAATTATATAAAAAAAATTTATTATACAAATATGAAAAATAGTCCCTTCAAATAAATATTTTCCCCCTTTTCACCCCCAATAATCCATAAAAAATTACATTTTCTTTCTTTAAAACTTCTTCCTTCAATATACATATATATAATATATATGTTTTTTAAATATTGAAAATTTGGTCAAATATAATTGTGACGTAAATTTTTTCGAGTTGGGTGTGGCCAACGATAAACAGGTGGTTTTTTTAAAATACTGGAAATGGGGCACACAAGCACCGTTTAGATTTCCCTGCTTGAATTCTTGATCTCTATAATTTGTTCAGTTATAAATAAAGTTCGGATCCGTTCAATTTTCAACCCTCCGTAGTAGAATGATAAAAAAAAATACTAATTATATATTATATACATGTATATTGAAGGAAAAAGTTTTAAAGAAAGAAAATGTCATTTTTTATGGATTATTGAGTGAAAAAGGGAAAAATATTTATTTTAAGAGGATTATTTCTCATATTTGTATAATAAATTTTTTAATATAATTTGTCACTTAAATTTTCATTTCCTTTCATAAAATTCAGAAAAGACTCTTTAAAATTACTTTTTAGTGTCTTAAGGGGTGAATTTTCGCAAAGTTGGGGGTAAATAAAATGAAATAAAATTTTTTTAGGCTTTGTACTGCTTACATGGTAGTTTTACATCATCGTTGTAAAGTTTTTACGCTTCTTTTTAAAATTCAAGGACTTACTGAATTTTTAACACTCTGGGGTACTCTAAAGGTGCTACATCTAAACATTTTTTTTTAAATCTCAAACAATTAGGAAATTCATTTTTCACCAAAAGACACAAAAGGAGGGGCTGAGACTTTGAAAAATCAGATAAATAATATCCATATATTCAATATATATATATATATATATATATATATATATATATATATATATATATTGAAAGAACAAGTTTTAAAGAAAGAAAATGTAATTTTTTATTGATTATTAAGGCTGAAATGGGGAAAAATGTTTATTTCAAGGGCACTACTTTTTTTTATTTGTATAATAACATTTTTTATATAATTTTCCACTCAAATTTTCATTCTACTTTCATAAAATTCAGAAAAGACACCTAAAAATTACTTTTTAGTGTCTTAAGGGGCGAGTTTTAGCAAAGTTGGGGGTAAATTAAATTTTGAATAAATTTTGTAAGGTAAGAGCACTATTTTTCATATTTGTATAATAAAATTTTGTATATAATTTTCCACTTAAATTGTCATTTTACTTTCATAAAATTCAGAAAAGACACTTAAAAATTACTTTTTTAGTGTCTTAAGGGGTGAGTTTTAGCAAAGTTGGGGGTAAATTAAATTTTGAAAAAATTTTGTAAGGCTTCGTACTGCTTACATGGTAGTTTTACAACATCGTTGTAAAGTTTATACGATTCTTTTCAAAATTCAAGGACTTACTGAATTTTTAACACTTTGGGGTACTTTAAAAGTCGTGCCCTACCTCTAAGCATTTTTTTTTAAATCTCTGAAAATTAGGAAAATTTTTTTTTCACCAAAAGACAGATAATGAGGGGGTGAGACTTTAAAAAATCAGAAAAATAATTTTTTTTAAATATATAAATATAAAAACCACCTGTTTATAGAATATAGTTTACCATACCCAATCTCGGCAAAATCTACCACTCACTTATATTCAACCATATTTCCAGTATTTTCAGAAAACCACAGTCATACCCCAAGTCGGGAAAATTCAAATCCTAATGATATTTTAACCTATTTTCAGTATTTAAAAAACACCCGTTTATAGTTGGTCACACCTAAACTCGAAAAAATTACCTCTACATTATATTTTACCCCACTTCCAGTATTTAAAAAAACCACTTGTTATTTAATTGGTCACACGTCAGCCGTGCATAGCCTACCTCTCAATTATATACAACTCCATTTACAGTATTTTCAAAAAACCACCCGTTTATAATTAGTCATACCCCAATTCGGGAAAATTTAACACTTAATTATAATTTACCCCTTTTTCAGTATTTGAAAAACACCCGTTCATAATCAGCGAAAGGCTAGTTCGTCAAAACCTACTTTCCATTATATTTAACCCCATTTCCAGTATTTAGAAAAACACCTGTTTATAGTTGGTCACACCTCAACTCGAAAAAATGTACCTCAACATTATATTTCACTCCATTTCCAGTATTTAAAAAAACCACCCGTTATTACTTGGTGACACGTCAACCGTGCAAAACCTACCTCTCAATTATATTTAACTCCATTTCCAGTATTTAAAAATCACCTTTTTATAGTTTGCTATACCCTAACGCAGCAAAATCTACTACAAAATAATATATTGGACCCTATTTTCAGTATTTCAAAGAAACCAGCTATTTAAAATAGCCCATACCCAAAATCGGTAATTTCTACCTTTCAATTTGATTTGACCCCATTCCCAGTATTTAAAAAAGCAATCGTTCATGTTGGCCATACATCAAATCGGCAAAATATATTCTCTCAATTATATTTGACACCATTTCCAGTATTTAAAAAAACCCCTTATTTATAGTTGTTATACCCCAACTCGGAAAAATTAACCTCACAATTATATTTAACCCCAGTTCCAATATTTAAAAAAACACCCATTTACTGTGTGCCAGACACCAAATCGGCAAAGTCCACCTCTCAATCATATTTGACCCCATTTCCAGTATTTCAAAAAAACCTCCTGTTTATAGTTGGCCACACCCAACTCGGAAAAATTTACGTCACAATTATATTTGTCCAAATTTTCAATATTTAAGAAACACCTGTTTATAGTGGGCCATACTCAAAATCGGCAAAGTCTTCCTCTCAATTCTATTTAACCCTATTTCCAGTATTTATAAAAAACACTTGTTTATAGTTGGCCATGCCCGAACTCGGAAGAATGTACCTCTGAATTATATATAACACAATTTGCAGTATTTTTAAAAAAAATCGTTCATACTTGGCCATACATCAAATCGGCAAAATATATTCCCTCAGTTGTATTTGACACCATTTCCAGTATTTAAAAAAACGACCGTGTTCATAGTTGGCCATGAACCAAGTCGGCCAGTACTGCCTCTCAATTATATTTGATCCCATTTCCAGGATTTAAAAATATCACCCGTTTAGAGTTAGCCATACACCAAGTCGGTCAGTACTACCTCTCATTTATATTTGACCCCATTTCCAGTATTTAAAAAAACGACGGGATCATAGTTGGCCATAGACCAAGTCGGCCAATACTACTTCTAAGTTAAATTTGACACGATTTCCAGTATTTAAAAAAAAACCACCCGTTTATAGTTGGCCATACATCAAATCGGCAAAATCTATCATCTCAATTATATTTGACACCGTTTCCAGTTTTTAAAGAAACCACTATTTTATAGTTGGCATACCACATATCCCAATTCGGAAAAATTTACCTCTCAATTATATTTAACCCCATTTCCAGTATTTAAAAAAACACCCGTTTATAATCGGCCATACGCCAGTTCGTGAAAACCTAACTCTCAATTTAATTCAAACCCATTTTCAGTTTTTAAAAACAACCGTTTATAGTTAGTCACACCCCAACTCTAAAAAATTTACCTTCTAATTATATTTGACCCCATTTCCAGTACTTGAAAAAACCACCTGTTTGAATTCTATAATTTGAGAAGATATTTATTCTTTTTTTATCATTAAGAAAATGGAACTTGAAATTTTCAATTAAGTATAATTTAAAAATTAGATGGATTTAGTTTACAATGGTCAGAACTAGAAGAATTGGAAGAATTTTTGACGAAAACTGCGAAAGAAGAAAAAAAATTGAAAGAAAATTCTGAAAACTTTTTTATAATAGCTTTTTACGACGAAATCAAGTTCGAAGGAGGATAAAATCAAAATTAATATATTGCCTTAAATAGGAGCTTATAGGTGTTGATTTATTAACAAAAAGAACGTAATAAGATTCTACGTGAATATTATACATCAATATCATTTATATGATTTTTAATTTTGTACCAAAAGCATTACTGATCAGGATCTTATCAAAATTACTGTTGAAGAGAACGAAAAAAAACCATAAAGAAAGAAAAAACCAAACAAAAGATCTAAGAATTAATTTGGCGGATTATTATGCATTGTGGACATTTTTGCGAATGAAAATATTTTTTTAAATAATATAATTTTTCAACTAAATTTACTGAAATGTATAAAATAAAATAAATAAAAAAGTCGAATACGCCAGTAACTATAAGGTACAAAACAAGAATATGCAAGAATGGACCAAAATGGCCATTATTTAATTTATTGAATTGAATAATGTAATCCTATAATAAAATTAAATAATAAATATAATATAAATCTAGAAGATAAATAAGTTCAAGAATAAATTTTGGAAATAATAAAAAGGAAATCAAAGAAAATGAATCAGTATATTTAACAATATTTTTTTTTATGTAATATAATATTTAATAAACTATAATAAAGAACAAAAAAGAGAAAAAATAAATGTTATAAAAATATTTGAATTTGAATGTTGAGTTTCTAATTCTCGCTTGGCCAGAAAGTACTTTCTCTTCCTGAATAGTAAAAAAATAAAAGGGTCATGGAACCAAATGCCGAGGGGGACCATAATTATCCAAGGTCAACAATAAAATTATTTCCGTTTCACTATTTTTTCACGTAAACTGAATTTTTTGGATTCAGAAGCTAAAGTCATTTAATTACTTTTACAAAAAAAAATAACATATTTAAGCTCTAGTTTGAAAAAATCCGCTACTTCTTCGACAAATGGTTCCCCTCGGTAATTGGTTCCGTTACCCTACGAAGTAAGATTTTTAAATATATTTTTTCTCGAGCAAAATTAAGAAATTATTTCCTATAACTAATTGGATATTTTAAAATAAAACCCCCTTTAATTTTCTAAATTCACTTATGATTTTTTTTATTTAAAAATATTTTCCTTGGTAGACAATGCACAGGATTATGTAATCCCTATGCACACACAACATGCATGGGCAGTTGGGCACAGAAGAGGCGGCAGAGATCGTTCATTCGAGTGAGCGATAAAAGCAAAAGTTTTGGGTCATTCTCGTTCATTAAATTCAGAAAAAAAATTTTATATACACGGAGAGAAATCTGTTGCGAGTATCGCATCGGACGCTATTGCTCTTGTCGCAAGCGAGTGTTCGATGCAGATAATGTAAAAGAAGATTGCAATCATCGGTCGGTAACCGTGCTGCCTTAGTACCAAAGTGTCCAATGCGAAAAGGACATGCGCACTGACGCGCTGAACGCACCAATACTTCCATGCTGAAAACGCACGGAGTAGTCGGTGCGAAAATAGTACTGGTCCCGAGCGATTTTAAGATTTTCGGACTGCGCATGCTTGTGGTTACCATAGGCAACAAGTAGACGCGTTCAGTGTTGTTGTTTGTGGTTGATTCTGTACACACTGTATACATATATATGTTCGCTTGTCGCCTATGGTAACCGCAAGCATGCGCAGTTCGAAAATCTTAAAAACGCTCGGGACCCGTACGATTTCCGCACGGACTACTCCGTGCGTTTTCAGTATGGTAGTATTGGTGCGTTCAGCGCATCGGTGTGCAGGCCTTCTTCGCATCGCTTTTCGGCGTTATTCCAACTAGAGATTCTCATACCGGAATTGCACGAATCGAGGCGATTTTCGTAAAGCACACGTGCTACTCTTTCCGCATAGTACGTTCCCATGCAATACTCGCAACAGATTTCTCTCCGTGTAGAAACATCTAAATAAAAGCCATATACATAACAAAAATATGTTACAATATAAAATAATGTCCTAAAATAATGTTAAAAATTTAGTAACTCTCTCTTATTTCCGATAAAATTAAACATCCATCTTCATTAATTCAATATTATACAATATTTGTAACAACAATAGTTTTGAACAAATATGCTTAAACAGATGAGTTAAAAATTTCATTTAATTGACAGGTTTTTAGTTGAGGAGTAAGCGAAAAAAACGTGATAAATCCATTGTTTGAAAAAATTGAGATAATGATTTTCTCGGTATTGGAATATCATCAATATGATTATCAAACTTAAATTGGCAAAAATAAAATTGTTTATCTCGATTTCTAATCATAAAATAAGATGAGTTTAAAAAAATGTTAATTTCCGATTAGAGATTCATTTGTAAAATTCGTAAATGCTTAATATTTCTCTTCTGAATACAATTTTAGAAAACTTTAAAGTTTTATTTTAAAAATTAAAAATATAGTAATAATTTATAAAATTATCTTCTGATTTAGTATGTTAACAAGAAATAGTAAATTTATATCATTAGAACAGGAATAATCTTTGACATAATATGCTTTTACTGAATCAGAAGTAAATTAATCTATTTTCATTCTGTTAATAACTTCAAGACAGTGTTAAATAAATAAATAAAATTTATGTTTCATTCATTTAACAACCCAACTTATTATAATAGCCCATTTTACATTCCATTTTGGCTCTCACAATTAGACTCAATATATGAAAGGAGGGGCTAAAAGCGAAAATTGGGCATAAAACGGGACAAATGCTTCACTTTTTTTTTTGTCAAGAACACAAATCGAATTCATAACATATATTCAATTGATTTTTTTTTTATTCAAAATTTAACTATTTTGATAACATTTTTTAAAATTATTCTTTTTATTGAAAATTTAACTATTCCATGTTTGGTTGAACACTTATCTTCTTCAGTTGAAAATTAAACTATTTGGTTGAAAATTCGATTGTTTTATTGAAAATAAAGTTTTTTAATACTTTGTTGAAACTATGTCTTTTATGGTAGAATATTGATCTTCTTGGTGACTAATTCACCTATTTGGTTGAAAATTCAACTGTTAGGTTGAAAATGCCATTAAAAATTAAAATATATTTTGTTGAAAATTATGTATTCTGTTAAAAATTATTCTTTTTCGGTGAGCATTTTTTTTACTAAAAATTAATTTTTCTTTGGTTGAAAATTCGTTTTTTGATTGAAAATTAATTTTTTTAACTAAAGATTGAACTACATTTTTTGTCGAAAATTTTTTGTATGGAAATTTAATATTTTTGGTAGAAAATTCATTTGTTTGGTTGGAAATTTAACTATTTCGTTGAAAATTTATTTTATTTGCTTGAAAACTTATTTCTTTAACTGAAAATCAAACTATTCTATTTTTTGTAGAAAATTTTTTTTTTATTTGAAAATTCATCCATTTTATGGAAAATTTATCATTTTTTTGGTATAAAATTAACCTCATTGGTTGAAAATTCATGTATTTTGTTAAAAATCATTCTTTTTTGGTAGAAAATTAGTTTTTTTTATTGAAAAATAATTTTTTAACTAAAAATTTAACTATTAGATCTTTCATCGAATTTTTTTTATAGACATTCAACCTTTTTGTTCGAAAATGCTTCTATTTTGTTAATAATTTGTCTTTCTTTGGTACAAAAGTCCAATAAAAATTAAAATATTTGGTTGAAAATTCATTTATTTTGTTAAAAATGATTTTTTTTTTGGTAAAAACTTAGTTTTTTTTATTGAAACTTAGTTTTTTTAGCTGAAAATTGAACCATTCCATTGTTCGTCGATTTTTTTTATAGCCATTTAATCTTTTTGGTTGAAAATTCATCTGTTTGGTTGAAAATTTAACTATTTCGTTTTAAATTTATTTTATTCGCTTAAAAACTCATTTCTCTAACTGAAAATTAAACTATTCTATTTTTTGTAGAAATTTTTTTTTTAGTTGAAAATTCATCTATTTTGTTGAAAATTTGTCATTTTTTGGTAGAAAATTAACCTCTTTGGTTGAAAATTTCATTAGAAATTTAAAAATTTGGTTGAAAATGCATGTATTTTGTTAAAAATTATTCTTTTTGGGTAAAAAATTATTGTTTTCATTAAAAAATTATTTTTTTAACTAAAAATTGAACTATTCCATTTTTATCGATTTTTTTAATAGACATTCAATCTTTTTGGTTGAAAATTCATCTATTTTGTTAATAATCTGTCTTTTTTGGCAGAAAATTCCATTGAAAATTAAAATATTTGATTGAAAATTCATTTATTTCGTTAAAAATTATTCTGTTTAGGTAGAAAATTAGTTTTTTTATTGAAAATTAATTTTTTTTAACTGAAAATTCAACTATTCCATTTTTCGTTGAATTTTTTTACAGACATTTAATCTTTTTGATTGAAAATTCATCTGTTTGGTTGAATAATTCACTATTTTGTTGAAGATTTATTTTCTTTTGTTAAATCTTATTTTTCTAACTTAAAATCAAACTATTCTATTTTTTGTTGAAAATTTATCTTTTTCAGTTGAAAATTCATCTATTTTGTTGAAAAATTGTCTTTTTTTGGTAGAAAATTCATCATCTGGGTTAAAAATTTAACTATTTGGTTACAACATTTTTTTTGATTGAGGTTGCATCATTTTAGTCAAAATTTAATTTCTTCGGTTACAAATTCAATCAATTTTGTTGAAAATGAGCTTTTTTTGTTGAAAAATTAATTTTTCTACCAAAAATATAGCTATTTCATTTTTGTTAGAAAATTGATCTTTTTCAGTTGAAAAATCACTTATTTTGTTGAATAATCGTATTTTTTAGTCAAAAATTCAATTATTTTGATAACAAGTGCATCTTTTTTGGTTGTAAATTCAATTTTTTTTCAAAGATTTGTCTTTATGACCTAAAAACTCAACATTTAGGATGAGATTGTTTTTTTTATTCATTGAAAAATCTTTCTTGGTTGCAAATTCAACTCTTTCGTTGAAAATTCTTATTTTTTGGTTTAATTTAACAGTTTTTTATTGAAAATTGAAAACTTTTTTTGTGGAAATATCAATTATTACACTTTTTGTTTAGAATTTATATTCTGTATCAATGATTAATCAGCTTGGTTGAAAATTTAACTATTTTGTTGAACATTTATTTTCTTTTGTTAAATCTTATTTCTCTAACTTAAAATCAAACCATTCTATTTTTTGTTGAAAATTTATCTTTTTTAGTTAAAAATTCATCTATTTTGTTGAAAAATTGTATTTTTTTGGTAGAAAATTCATCTTCTGGGTTGAAAATTTAACTATTTGGCTATAACATTTTTTTGATTGAGGTTGCATCATTTTAGTCAAAATTTAATTTCTTTGGTTACAAATTCAATTAATTTTGTTGAAAATGAGCTTTTTTTGTTGAAAAATTAATTTTTGTTACTAAAAATGTAGCTATTTCATTTTTATTAGAAAATTGATCTTTTTCAGTTGAAAATTCACTTATTTTGTTGAAAAATCGTCTTTTTTAGTCAAAAATTCAATAATTCTGGTAAAAAGAGCATCTTTTTTGGTTGTAAATTCAACTTTTTTTCAAATATTTGTCTTTATGACTTCAAAACTCAACATTTAGGATGAGATTGTTTTTTTTATTCATTGAAAAATCTTCCTTGGTTGAAAATTCAACTCTTCTGTTGAAAATTCCTATTTTTTGGGTTAATTTAACAGTTTTTTATTGAAAATTAAAAAATTTTTTTGTGAAAATATCAATCATTACACTTTTTGTTTAGAACTTATTTTTTGTATCAATTATTAAACAACTTGGTTGAAAATTCAACTATTTTGTTGAAAATTTCCTTTTTCAAATTACCTAATCGGCATTAAGGAAAAGCGACAAAAATGCTTTCGAGATTTTCGTGACATAAATATTTTTTAGAGAAGGATTCACAAATTTATCTCTGAAATATTTATTCTAATACTGGACCTGGCGATTAAGAAAATAATTTGTTATATCATTTTTAAATTATTTAATTTAAAATTACTTATTATGGCTTTTTTTTTAAACTGACAGTATTTTTTTGCAAAGAGAAATGTAACGTTCAGCTTCTCATGTCGAGAACGAAGTATCGTATCAGACCAAATCTATTCGATCCTAAAATCGATCTTGTCAATCCCACGGGTTTCCTAACGGATCCCTATTGTATTACTAAACGTAAAAAAAACGTAGGGAACGAAAATGGATTAAATCCATTTGTTTTAAATTACATCCAGTGAGTTTCGAATAGTCCTTCTCTCACGACATTCTAGAAGAGAGCAAAAGAAGATTCAAATCGAACTATTACTAGATTTACTATAATTTGAAATTTTGTAATTACAATTTGTATTTTACAATTTATAATGATTTATTCTGAACTTGGAGGTTTTCTAATATATTTCGTGTTGATTCCTAAAAGAAAATAATAAAGAAAAAGTTCCACTAATTTTTATCCCAACCAAGGTGAAGCTTACATTTTCGCTGATACTGAACTTCAAAATTTTCCAAAATATTTCCTATTGATCCTAGTATATTTTTTTTTATCCAAAACATAAGGATTTTATCTAAAGCATTATGTTTTTACCCAAAACATTATTATTTCATTCAAAACATAATGTTTTAATCCAAAACATTCTGCTTCTCATCCAAAACATTATGCTGTTATTCAAACTATTATCCTTTTTTTCTGAAAAATTAATTGGAATTACTCTTCCATCCCAAAATTGAAAATTTTCTAAAACATTCCCTCTTGATCCTAAGAAGTTGTAGATCTTTCAGAATCAAAAGCTGGAATTAGGTAAATCTAAAAAAAAACACTTCTAGAAAGAAGAAAATTAATTTTAGAACCATAGAGATTAATACTTTGAAGCCCAATATAAGAAACTTGGCATTTTTCTCCCATCCCGAAATTCAAAATTTTCCAAAACATTTCCTGTTGATCCTAGAAAGCTCTTAAAAGTGGGAGTAGGTACGAGCTTGTTATAAAGAAACATTTTTAAAAAGAAAAAAATTAATTTCCAGATCCATGGTGATTTATAGGTCAATAGTGGAAAATTTGATTTTTTCTCCCACCCTGAAATTCAAAATTTTCCAAAAAACTTTCTGTTGGTCTAAAGATGCTGTAGTTCTTCCAGAAGTAGGAACTGGAACTGGTTACATGTTAGGGAACACTTTCGGAAAGAAAAAAAATTAATTTTCGAACCATAGAGGCTTATAGCCCAGTGTAGGAAATTTTTTATTTTTCTTCCATCCCAAAGATGGAAATTTTCAAAAAAATTCCCTGCTGGTTCTTAAAAATTTTAGATGTACAGATCCATATAGCAAAATTCGAATTTTAACTCCAGCTTGAAATTCAGAAACCAACCTAGGTGGAAATACATTTTCACATTTTCCTCAGTTTTTAAGATTTCTACAGTGGTCCAGAAATGGATTTTCGCGGATTTTAAGTTTCATTTTTTGTTAAATCATATGTTACTAAACAATTCGAAAAAAATCAGATTTTCCAATGTATGATTTTTTATCTTCGCGTAATCCAGTGGAGTATAACAGAAATCAATAAAAAATTGATGGACAGATACAAATATCATAAGAATAAATGATTGAACCAAAAATTTCGCTGTTATAAACAAATTTTATGAATATTTATACATTATATATTTATACATTTATAGAACTTTTATAGGATTAAATATTTTCTCTTCATGCAAGATCATCTTTAAACACACCACAATGTTATTTCACATTAAAAATGTTGTTAGGCATAAGTATTAGTCATTGTTATTAACAAATAATATAAACAATTGCATTATATTCGTGTGTTTTTACAGAAAAAAAAATAATTTTTTCACGAAGACTAGCTGCTGCAAATGACTGTGATGTTATCTAGCTGAGAAATTTTTTTTTCAGCAATTAAAATTGTTATTAATAAATAATATAAATAATTGCATTGTATTTTTGTGTGTTTACAGGAAAATATATTTTTTCACAAAGCCTTGCTGCCAATGACAACAAGAAGATAAAAAATAATATATTGGAAAATCTGATTTTTTGCGAATTGTTTAATAACATAACATTTAACACAAAATGAAAATTGAAGTTTGGCCTCGAGGGAATGATGCGGAATCTTATGCAGATTATTTTCTTTTTTCAAACTTTAAAATCGACCAAAAATTGCGATCTCTAGCTTCATTTTTCCGCGATAATCCATTTCTGGGCGACTGTGCGTCCCTCGTACTTTTTCTCGGGAAGGGAAAATGAGGGGATGTAGGAAAAGCGAGGGAAAGTAAGGGAAGCGAAGGGAAGTAAAGAAAGCGAGGGGAAGTAAGAAAAGCGAGGGGAGAGAAATTTGGAAAAGCGTGGGAACGTGAAGAAGTGGAAGTCAGGAAATGTGAAGTAGGGGAACTGAGAGGGGGAATTAGGGGAAGTGAGATAATGTGAGAGAGAGGTCGAGTAGGAGACGCAAGGAAAGGTGAAGTAGGGAGAGTGAGGGGAGGAAAAGTTGAGAGAGCCAAGGAACGTAAAGAAGCGGAAGTGACGAGATTGGAAGTGAAGAGATGGGAAATAGGGGAACTGAGAAGGGGAATTAGGGGAAGTGAGAGAATGTGAGAGAGAGGTGGAGTAGAAGAAGTAAGAAAAGCTGAAGTAGGGAGAGTGATCGGAGGATAAGTTGAGAAAGCCAAGGAACGTGAAGAAGTGGAAGTGAGGAGACTGGAAGTGAAGAGATGCAAATAGGGGAACAGAGAACGGGAATTAGAGGAAGTGAGAGAATATGTCGAAGTGGTGAAGTAGAGGAAGCGTGGGGAGGTGAAGTAGAGAGATTGTGGGGATGGAAAGAAGGAAAAGCGAGGGAACATGAAGTAGTGGAAATGAGGAAATTGGAAGTGAGGAGACGGGAAGTAGAGGAACTAACAGGGGAATTAGAAGAAGTGATTGAATATGAGAGAAAGTTGAATAAGGAGGAGTGTAGAGAAGGGGAGTAGAGGAAGTCGAAAAAGTGAGGAAAGCGGAAGTAGGGGAATTAAGAGAGAACGTAGGCCAAGCGGGGGATGGTGACGAAGGTAGAGTGAGGGTGAGTGAGGAAAGATGAAGTAGGGGAAGAAGGAAAGCGAGGAAAGATGAATTTGGGAAAATGAGAGAATGGGTAGCAGGGGAATTGAGAGCAGAATTAGAGGATGTGATGGAAAGTGAGAGAGAGAGGGACTTGAGGAGGAGGGTAGTTTGGGAATTAAGAGTGAGTAGGAAAGGGGAAACAGGAGAAAACAAGTGAGGGGGAGGAGACGGGAAGTAGTTGAAGGGAGTGGGAGTAGGAGAGAGAAAATATGGGACGGGGAAATCAAAACGACTTAATTAACATCTTAATGGGCTACGAAACCCTTTTTTGTGGGCACGCGGCGTCCACTTTGACTACTTTTTATATTTTCTTTTTGATTTTAATAGAGACAGAGAAAACAGACAGAACATACTAAATGAAGCCACCCTCGGGCTTAACCGATTTCATTTGCACGAAGAGACAAGCGCGAGAAAAGCGAGATCCCCAGTTTCCGGTTTAGTCGAGTGATTAAAAACAAATGGTTCAAAGGTAACCATAGCAACCTAGTCGTGCGGAAGCTCGAAACGCATCAAAGTCAAGTTCTGCAGTCGATTACAGGCAACCTGTTGTTGCCAGAAACAGTGAGAGGATCCCTAGAAATCAATACCATACGATTACGAGCTTAAGACTATTTATTTCTCTTATTATTTTTATTTATTACATTTCAGTACTTAATACTCGTAAGTATTATTGCACAAGCTTTAAAAACTTCTTGGCTTAGATTTTGAACACTAATACAGTGACATTCAAATTTGAAAACTTTCAAAATTAAATTAAAAAATTAAACCTTATATTTTTTATGCCACTTTTATAAATAAACATTATTCTTCCTAGGATGTTCACATAAATTTTTTAAACAATTTATTATTGTTTTTAGCAATTTTCTCTTAAAATATAGTTAGAAAGTCGCGCTTTTTTCCAAAAATGTTCAATTTTTGTCCAATTTTAAATTTATAGCAAGGTAATACCTAATTAATATTAACAAAAATAATTGTTTAACAAATATATTATTATTCTTAATAATACTCTCTTTGAATAATGCTAGAAATTGCGGTTTTTTCTAAATTTTGCAACTTATTGTCCACTTTTCACTTGGAGTGAGTTAATGTTTATTTTAATTTAGAACAAATAATTGTTTAAACAAATTATTATCGTTTATAGTTATCTTCTCTTAGATAAGTGCTAGAAAGTAGCGGCTTTTTTCTAAAATTTTTGACTTTTTTCCAATTTTCAGTTAGAGCGAAGTAATAATTAATTTAAGTTAACAAAAATAGTTGTTTGAACAATTTATTATTATTGTTAATAATATTCTCTTTGCTTAATGGTAGAAAGTTGCGGTTTTTCTGATATTTTTAACTACTTGTTTATTTTTCACTTGAAGTGACCTAATAATTATTTAGGTTGAGCAAAAATAATTGTTTAAACAAATTTTTGTTGTTCATAACTATCTCAATCTATATTAATGCCAGATAGTTGCGGTTTTTTTCTGAAATTTTTAACTTTTTGTACACTTTTCACTTAACTTAGTGAGGTAATAATTAATGCAAGTAAATAAAAATAGTTGTTTAAACAATTTATTATTCTTCATAACTGTCTTCTCTTAGATAAGTGCTAGAAGGTTGCGGTTTTTTTCTGAAATGTTTAACTTTGCTTTGCCTTTTTACTTATGAACAAATAATAAATAAACATAAGAGACAAACATATTTTAAGCAATCACTTTCTTTTTCGTGAATATATTTTTCTGGAGGGGTGGGGCTGATATAAAAGTATGTTCAATTGCAAATTTTTCTTTTACGCTTTGCAATAAACTTCTTGTTGTATTTCCAAACAAAACTTTTACGATTCATTTATAGACCTAGTCCTTCCACATACTAATAATCTTTGTTTTTGTCTCTTGTGTAAGATAGCTTCCCTAGTAGAAATGTCCGTAGTATGCCGGAATTCACCACCGGCAGAGTACTGATTCAGTACTGACAGCCAGTACTGACCTCCGGAATCCTGCCAGTACTGGCAGAACGTTGGTCTGAAGACCGAATCAGTACCAGTTCGGTGGTAAATAAAAATTCTTATTTGTTAAAGAAATTCTTAAAAATGCTACTAGAATGTTTTCGAAGGATGAAAAATATCAAATCGTGGACAAGATTTTTTTTTCACTCAAAAATTGTTTGAAGTCCCTACATAAAAAAGCATGTTAAGAGTTCTAGAAAATCAAACTCTAAAAATAAAAATTATTAAAATGTTCTAAATATATATATATATATATATATATATATATATATATATATAATTTATGGTAAAATATTTTTTAATCCCACTTTCTAAAGATCAAATCAACGAGCGTCAACATAAGAGACCCGTGCGGAAAATGTCTTTTTTAGCCTTATTTGAAAAAAGGCTCCTACCAGGCCCTGATAAGGTTGCCTGATTTAAAAATGTATATAACGGCCCTGATCAGGTCCAAATAAGGCCCGGATAGGCTAGCCTTATTTTTAATTAAGGCAATCTGATAAAAGGCCGTATTTACGACCCTGATCAGGTAAGAATAAGGCCCGGATAGATTGCCCTTTTTATTCAGTAACGCAGTTTATTGAAACTTTTCATAATAATGATAATGATTAATAGTCGCTTTCGTAAAAAAGGAGAAAATACATTAATTCATGTTGATTTTTTTTCATCTAGTATATTAGATTTTTTTACAATAGTTTAACAATAATCTACGGTGCTCTGCTACGTAAAATGCTTGAAATAATAATATTGCAATTTCATCGCATTATTAATCACTATAAATAATAATTAATCAAATTCTGATATCGTAAATTATTTATTATGTATTATGTTGAACAATAATTTTTATTCTAGCTTTAATAAATAAGTTCGTATATTCATATATCTAACTATCATAATGGTATGAACGATAAACCACGATTCATGGATAAAAGATTTGATTTAAAATTTGAAGATTTGAATCTTACCGCCTTGGGCAAAAGTTCGGCTGTGCTGCGCCAGGGCGCGCAACGATTTGCCTCTCTCGCAGTCGAAACGGCGCGCCGAGTGTTTAAGGCAGGAGTCGAGGCGTCGAAAATCATACTTACTTGGCATAAATGCTACCGTGATCAACAAGATGGTTACTGCAGGGCGAGGCTCTTCTATTGCACTATGGTCGAGCTGACCCTTGCTGCTGCGAGATATCCGAATGTGGATATCTCGGACGTATAATTTTTGTTAGTCGCGACTGTGTACGCGGGCTGTACGGATACCGTAAATTGTATAGTACTTGACAGAATTAAAAATGATTTTAATATACATTATTGTATGTTAATAATATGTATTTTAATAAAACTTCACATTATATCCCATTTAACTCCCTGATTATTCCTACGATATCCCTGGGACAATACAGAACATAATTAGAATCAAATGGGATATCGCGCAATATTCTATTGCTATAAGGAGCTATTTATATGCCAGTAGTGTGCCAGTACTGTGCCAGTACTGATAGTCAGTACTGAGTCAGTACTGGACAAGCTCCGAAAATCAGTACTGGACAGCGTTACAAGCCAGTACTGGCCCAGCACTGGCCCAGTACTGGGAGTCAGTACTGCCAGACCGGCAGTCAGTACTGGGTCAGTACTGCGCCGTTCGTACATTTCTACTAGGGTTCTTTGTTCAAATTAATTTTTTTTATCTTTGGGAAAAGAGCGAAAATAATTCACTTGACAAAGTAAAATACTATTTGAAAAATAATTTTTGTTGAGGTTCACTTATTATTTATCCATAACTAAAAAGTCAAAGCAAAACTAAAGATTTCAGAAAAAAAAAAAAAAAAACTTTCTAGCATTACTTCAATTAATTATTCAACGCACTTTAATTGAGAATTGAAAAAAAGTGAAATTTTTTTGAAAAAACTGAAATTTTCTACCATTCTTCTAAGAGAATTAACAATGATAATAAATTTTTAAAACAATTATGCTTGTTTTTATTAATCAATAATTACCTCTCTTTAATTGAAAATTGAACAAAAAGTGGAAATTTTTTGAAAAAACCGCGTCTTTCTATCTCCATTCTAAGAGAAAATTGCTAAAAACAATAACAAATTGTTCAAACGATTTATTTAAACATATAATTATCAATAAGATGTAGTATTTCATGTACTAGAAACAATTTGCATTTGTAAAAATTTAAAAAAATCATAATTAGCGCCAAAAACCCGCAAACCCCATTTTTTCACTTATGAGGTTTTTTTGGGACCCTATAAAACAGATTTATGGGGGTAATATTTGGAAAGTAATATTTTTTTCGTATTCTATGGCTAATTGTGAAGAAAAATGTTGAATTTCGACACGATTCAGCTAATATTGAGGATTCTGAATCAAATTTACAAAAACGTCTTTTTTCCTTATGGGAAATACGTCTTAAACTTCATTGGACTTGCACCAACTCTAAATATCATTTTTTTTAAATGAATTTATTTTTGTGTCGATTCAAACAAATTTCCGGGCGTTATTCATAAAAATTCGAGAGAACAAAATTTTGGACCACCCTAGTGTGCACCCGAAACGTATAAATAAATCACAAATTTCATCTGAGATTCTCATTTTTAATCATTTTGATCCGTTTTACCATTCGCAAACGAGAATATCCCTAAGACAAGATGGACATTTTTAAATAAGACAATAAGAAATTATTTTAAAAAAGAATAAAAAATTTTTCATAAAAAAAATAAAAAAGAATTAAATAAAAAGGAATGCCTTTCAACTACGCTGGCCCTTTGCCGGATAACTGCTCTAACTGTTCCGGCAAACGAAAGATTCTGGGTTCGAATCCCAGCGGAGTTTAAAGATGTTCTTTTTTTCATAGAAGAAATGTATTTAAATAAACTTCGTGCAATTATCCATCAATGAAGTTTTTTTTTCTTTTTGAAGCTGATTTATATACCTGCAAAATAAAAAGGTGTTTTCGGCATGAACAAAATCTCATGTACTGAGACCCCGCAAGAAAAACGGTATGAAGAGTCAGGGCTGCCTGAACCGTTTCCAATTGGAATGCATAATATTGCGCAATATACTCGACTGAGTACTCGCGCTCTGCGGCCCTTCCGAGGCGAGAGTCGCAACCGTGTCTCGCCCTGCCCGCTGAGAAATTGCGTGGACCAGCAGTTCTAGGAATTACAAAACCGGACCAGCTGCTATGGTACCTGGAGTGTAATTAATTATATTTGATGGTAGTTTTTTTTTAAACATAGCATCAAGTTTAAATCATGAAAACGGTTCGCAAAGTGAAAAGCCTTACGAGACTAAGAATTACGATGGAATCGCAGCTTAGTGGGGAAGAGCACATGACCGGCAACCTGAAGACCTGGGTTCAAATCCCAGCGGAGCTAGAGAGATATTTTTTCACAACTTATGATTAAAAGTCAATGTTTTCGAAAAATATTCATATAACCCCGTTTAAGAAAGAGCATAAGCGCCAACATTTTTTGTAAATAATTTTCTTTTTCAACAAAATTTTTTCAAACAATTTTTTTTTCAAAATTTTTGTTTCAAAAATTTTTTTCACCAAATTTGTTCTTCGACACATTTTTTTTCCAAACATTTTTTTTCAACCAAATTTCTTTACTCCACTCTATGCAATATAAAATTAGTATTTTTCGTTACCTCCTCCTAACACAACTTTTTCGGGCGGGCGTTGCAAAAAATAGCGTGTGATACACGTCCGCATAGGTGATTGCTAACTCGTGTGATTGCATCATTCGCCTGCGGCTTATGCTGCAAAATTCACACTCGCACACAATCACCTATTTTGCGCACTTGTATCACAAATAACTATTTTAAGGTTATATCAAAAACCTGACGTGATGGGGTAAAATGGACTTCGGATTCGGTTTCAGCGACCCCAAAAACATATATTAAACATGGTCTGACCCCCAGGCCAGAAATTTTTTTTTATGTGCCTGTTCAATTGTTTTTTTTTTCGAAAAAACAGGTTTAACACAAAATGTGTTTTTTCACTGAAAAATATGAAAATTTTAGCCGAAACACTTTGTTTTCGATAAATATTTTCAAACAAAAATCGTAAAATCACTTTTATTCACAAATAAAAATGCATCTTAAAAATTCGGCCTCTATGCGTTAGTTCACACATCGGCCGCGTTAAAATTATAGTTGGCGTCTCGCAGTTTTACAGTACCAAATTATTACGTACTGTCTTTTCCATAAACATACACTATAAAAAATTTGGGTCTGTGTTATTGGTACCATATTGTACTATCTTTTTTAGAAAAATAAGGAGGGTGACAAATTTAGGTTTATGTTTTTAGTGTGGCAACAAAAAATTCGGTAATATGATATGGGGCCATATGGCATATGGGGCAATATGGCACGTATGGCAATATGTTATATAAGGTAATATGACACTAAGAGACAATGTGGCACATCGGGTTTACGTTTTTGGTTAGGGTAGTATATTTGGGGAAACATGCGGTAATATGGCATTTGGGGTAATATGACACATAGGGCAACATGTCACATGTGATAATATAGCGCATGAGGTAACATGATACAAGGGGTAATGTGGCACAGCGGGACCATTTTTTTATCATGATAGTATATTTGGGATAATATGAATGTGGATAATATGGCACACGGGGGAATGTGGAACATGGGGTTTATATTGTTAATGATATCTTTTTATAATATAGAATGATTTATCATCCGTTGTTTTGTTTGAAAGAAATGGGCATGTGGATTCAGTGATTGATTAAATCTGTCCTCGTTAGTCTCGAATTGATGTCTTCAGGAATCTCGTATTCTGAGGAGGGTTCCCTAATCGTCTGATATTAGCCCGAGACAAAGACTGATTGGGCTTTAATAAGACATTAGGTTCAAGTTCAAAATTCGATTTCGAAACTTCATCTTGATTTCCTGTCTGTGAGTAGAATACTATTACGATTTAAAAAATTTACATACATATTTTTTTACTCTAGACTTTTTCAGGGATCACAGTGGTTCAAAAATTTAATGGTTGTTGAAGACTGTGAGTTTAATTTTCAAAATCAAATGATTTTTGTTTAAAATAACCGATTTTTGGTATAAAAAACGCGAATACACTCTATTATTGTTCAAATATCGAAATTCGGAATGAGTAGTCAAATATTTTTCATAAGCTCGACTAATCCCGAATTTTCAAGATGCCTAGTCCATCCCCTTATTCAACTCTCTTATTTTTTCGGGACAAGCCACAGTCATTAAATTAATCAATCACATATCAATAAATAAATACGATTTGAAATTTCTTTATAAAATATTATTTAAAAATTTTGAGTTTGAATAAAATGCGGTTTTAATTATATGCACTGGACAGCACACATCCAATTTGTTCAGTCAGCCGAAATAACAGCCTTGTTTCGACTAGAAAACTAATCAGTGGAACGAACCTCACTCAGCCAATTGCTACTCGAGCACTTGGGTCCTAATTTTCTCCCCTGGTCACAAAATCCGATTTGTTTGATTGAAATGCCTGCAAACATTGCATGATTGAACTCTTTTAGATTAGGTATAAAATCAACTGAATTTATTATTAACTGCATTTAATGATTAAAAATAACAAAACTTTAAATTAAATTATCTAAACATTTGTTTTCACTCAAGAAGATTGATTTGATTCAAATATTAACTTAGAAGGCAGATTAACTTAATATATTAGGGGCCGTCCATAAACTTTTTCCTCCTTTTTTAAAGAATTCTTATTTTTCCCTTGTTTTCAAAAAGCTTCCACTTTTTCTCGTTTTTTTTTTGCTCAAATTTGAATTGAATGAATAGTGGCCATTAAGAAAATTTCACTATCTTTGGTTAAAAGTTAATTTTGTTTCGTTTGAAAAGTCTATCATTAGATTTCGGTACGAAATTCATCACTAAGATGAATGTTTGGTTGAAAATTTAACTATTTTGTTGAAACTTTGTATCATTTTTGCTTCAAAATTAATTTTTCAAACTGAAAATTAAATTATTCTATTTATTGTTGAAATTTCATCCTTTTTAGTTGAAAATTCAACTCTTTGGTTGAAAATTCATCTTCTTTAGTTTAAAATTCAAGTATTTGGTTGAAAATTCATGTATTTTGTTGATAATCATTTTTTTGTAGAAAATTGATCTTCTTGGTTAAAAAATCAACTTTTCAGTAGAAAATTCAACTCTTCGGTTGAAAATTTAACTTTTTTACTAAAAATTTGTTGTTTTTTTTTGCTGTGAATTAATTTTCTTTACTTAAAATGTAACTATTCCATTTTTAGTAGAAAATTTATATTTGACACTCAAAAATGATATTTTCTGGTCAAAAACTGATATTTTAAATTGAAAATTTATCTTTTTTGGTCGAAAACTGATATTTTAAATTGAAAATTAATAGAAAATTATTATTCTTGGTAGAAAAATCATATTTTTTGATCAAAAATGCAACTCCTTGGGTGAAAATTAATCTGTTATTATTTATTATTCAAATATTTTGTTGAAAATTCGTCTTTTTTTGTTGAATTCAACTATTTTTTATTTAAAATTGAAATCTTCATTGCAGAAATGTAAACTATTACATTCTTCGTTGAAATTTTTTTTGTTGATTCAAAAATAAACTATTTGGTTTAAAGTTGACCTACTTTGTGAAAAATTCATTTTTTTATTGAAGATTCATCATTTTTGTTGAAAATTAAACTATTTGTTCGTAGATTAATTTTTTTTTATTTCATATTTTTAGGTTAAATATGCTACTATTTTGTACAAAAATTGTCTTTTTGGCTATTCTATTTTTGGTTAAAGATTTCTCCTTTATGAGTTGAAAATTCAACAATTTGGTAGAAAATTCACGAATTTTTTTTTTAATTCATCATTTTGGTTGAGTATTCCACCATTTTGATAAAAATTCGTTTTCTTATTGAAAATTGTTGTATTGAACATTATTTTTTGCTTACACTGAAAATTTAACAATTCCATTTTTGATGGAAAATGTAAATTTTTAGGTGAAAAATCATCTTTGGGTGGAAAATTAATCTTCTTGGTTAAAAAATCAACTTTTCAGTTGCAAATTCATCTCTTTGTTGAACTCTTTTCTTTAAAATTCATTTTTTTAAGACTCATCATTTTAGTTAAAAATGCATCTCTTTGGATGACAATTTTTCGATTTTAATAAAAATTCTTTTTTGGTTGTTGTTAAACATTAATTTTTATATCTAAAAATTTAAGTATTGCAGTTTTGGTTCCAAAATCTTTTTCAGTTGAAAATTTCACTATTTGTTTAATAAAAATCTTTTCTGGATACTATTACACTTTTCGTTGAGAATTCCTCTTTTTTATTGAAAATTCAACTATTTGGATGAAAGATGAATTCCTTTCTTGAAAATTAATTTTTTGAGTATAGATTCATTATTTTTGTTTAAAAATTCATTTCTCTGGCAAAAAATGTAACTATTTTGTTTAAAATTATTTTCCCTTTTGGTTAAACATTAATGTTTTAATTTATAATTTCACTATTTTATCTTTAGTTGAAAATTTGTATTTTTTAATTGAAAATTCAACTATTGGGCTGAAAATTCAACTATTTCGTTTAAAATTCAACTATTTTGTTAACAATTTAAATATTTGTCTAAAAGTATATGTATTTTGTTGAAAATTAGTATTTTTCAATTGTCATCAAATTTAAAAAAAAATTAGTTTCTCAAATTGAAAATTTAACGATTTCATTTTTGGTTGAATCTTTATCTGGCCTCGTTGAAAATTCAACTATTTCATGGAAAATTCATCTTTCTTGACTGAAAATTAACTTTCTTGTTGAAAATTCTTCTTTTTCCGGTTTAAAATTCCTCGTTTTTCTAGAAAATTCGACTTCTCAGCTTGAAAGCTTAACTATTTCGTTAAAAATTCGTCTATTTGGGTGGAAACTTCATCTTTTTTGTTGAAAATTCACAATTTAGGGTGAGAATTCAACTTTTTATTCTTAAATTCGTGTTTTTTATTGGAATTAAACTGGTTAAAAATTTTTTTTTAAATGGTTTTTTCAACTAAAAGTTTTACTATTCCATTTTTGGCTGTAAGCTTATCTTTTTTGGTTAAAAATTCATCTTTTCGTAGGAAATTATTCTTTTTGGTTGAAAATTAATCGTCGTAGGTTAAAAATTTAGCTATTTGGTAAACAATTCCTCTATTTTCTTGAAAGTTTTATCATTTTGTTAAAAAATCAAGTCTATTGTTCAAGTCAGCTTTTTTGGTCAAAAATTACACTGTTTTGTTGAAAATTCGTTCTTTTGGATAGAAAATGATTTTGTATGGTTCAAAAATCATCGTTTTTGGGAGAAAATTCATCTCTCTTGGCTGAACATGAACTTTTTTGTCGAAAATTCAACTGTCTTTAAAAAATTCATTTTTTTTGGCTTGAAAATTCAACTATTCGATTGAGGATGTAACTACTAAATTTTTTTGTGGATAATAATGGTCCTCTTTAATGTATGGGCGCCCCCCCCCCCTTAGGGCTGGGAAACGAAAAGGGCATCGATTCCCATCACATCTAATATTTAGGAGAAACCCGTCTCATCCCTCCAAGTAATAACGAAATGTGATTTTCGACAACATCTGGTATCAACACTCTATATTTCTTCCGGCAAATCATGAAATATTGATGATTGCCTTTAAAAGTCACGAAACAGTTTTAAAAAAATAGATATGTTTATGGAAATGACTATTTATATAAAAAATTGTCAAGCGGATTATATAATTATTGTTGTCACAGCGTAATTAAAAATGGCTACTTAAAATCATAAAAATACTTTTTACTCTCTAAAGCAGTAGTAAAACGATTTCATTATTTATTTGAAAAAAAATTATAAAATCATTTTTAGCATCACTGAGCAAAATAAAATTGATTTTTTGCTTCTTGCGTTACAAACAAATGTTTCTCTGTGAATTTTTGTTAAAAATTGCTAATTGAAGACAAAGTCGACCAGGCTTCGTATTTGTTAATAAAAAATCATGCAGGTTAACCAGCGTCATAATTTTCCCTAAAAATTTTTGAAAATCTATATGCAAAATAAAACTTTTTACTTTCTTGACATTCACGCTCCCTTAAATAAATGCAATTTTTTATGGAAAACTAGAAAAATTTACAACCGTAAAAAATTTGAAAATCAAAAATAAAATTCTGTTGAAAAGTAGCACATGAGGACCCTGACAATGCAGAATTAATTTTTTAGCCCATTGATCCATTGTAATTGAAAAAATTCTTATTTTCAAGAGGAAATCGTCTTAATTGTTTATTTGTTTATAAAAATTCATTAAGGTAAACCAGTGACATAATTTTCCCTAAAATTGCTGCAAAATCTATACACAAGATAAAACTTTTTAATCTTGTGATATTTTCTCGAAAAACGAGCCATTATTTATTCACAGTCTTTTGAACAATATATTTTTTATAAATTCACGCCCTCTTGAATAATTGAAATTTTCTATGAAAGAGTAGAAAAATTTACAACCGTAAAAAAATTGAAAATCACACTATTGAATTAGGAAATATCTCGACTAATCGAATTAGTAATTTTCTGCTAATCTTTGATGGTTCACTTTTCGCTAATCGAGCCTGTACAATTTTACTAGTAATTAGTTAAATTTTACCAATTTTGATTTAAGTTGACCTCAAAGTTTTCAGCAAAAAATGGAATAGTTAATTTTCCAGTAAAAAAAGGTAATTTTCGATTGAAAAAAACTAATTTTCCACGAAACAATCAAATTTTCAACCAAAGAGATGAATTTTTCAACTAAAATGATAAATACTAAGTTACACTAGTTACATTTTCAGTTAAAAAAATTAATTTTCACCAAAAAAGTCAAAAACATAAATTTTCAAGCAAGAAGATTAATTTTCGACCAGAAAAGACTAATTTTTAACAAAATACATCAATTTTGAACTAAAAAGATCATATTTCAAACAAATCGTTGATTTTTCAACTACAAACGATAAATTTTTAATCAAAAATGGAATAGTTTTTAACCAAAAAAAAATAATTCTGAACCCAAAATATAATAGTATTTCTATCAAAAAAGAACAATTTGAACCAAAAAAATTATTTTTCTACCAAGAAGATTAATAATATGCAAAAAAGGACCAATTTTCAACAAAATACATGAATTTTCAGACAAATATATGAATTTTGATCAAAATATTTAAATTTTCAATTTAAAAAAGACAAATTTTCAACTAAAAATGAACTAGTGAAATTTTCTATTAAAAAATTAATGTTCAATCAAAACAAAAAATAATTTTCAACTAAACAGTTAAATTTTCATCGAAAGAAATGAATTTTTCAACTTAAATTATGAATCGTCAACCAAAAAATTAATTTTTAATAAAGGAATTCTATTTTCAACCAACTATTTGAATCTTTAAACAAAAGAAGAGAAATGCTAAACGAAAAATTCAATAGTATACAACAAATATTTTTATTAACCAAATAGTTGAATTTTCATAAAAAAAGAGATAAATTATCAATAATATAGTTTAATTTTTTTCTAAAACAAGAATTGTCATTTATCAAATTATTTTATAATATATATGTTATAAGTAACGTTCTAGTTATCATAACATTTTCCTGTCAAAAATGCTATTTTGTAGGTCTCTTTAAAAGTAACAAATTTTTTTCTACACTCGCTTCATCCCTCGGGTCGTTTGACTGAAAATTAAAGCTTTTGATTTAACAATAGCAGTTTGGATGATTACAAAAAAGCCTTGAGTTGTATCAGAAAAAGATTCAGGATGATTTTGCAGGTGTTCTTGAAGGAATAATTTGTGTTTTGGACATTTTTTTAATGTCGCATAGTTTGGCCGGAAAATAGAATTTTTTATTCTTTACAAAGTGTTATCACGATTAAAACAAAAACTGTACGTCTTATTCAAAAATGGTCCATTCTAATTTAAAATAAAACAAAAAATATACGTATTAACAAAAAATGGTCTGAAGTGTAGCTCTTTTTGGTATGAGCAATTTTGCTTCTCAAGATCTTTTATATATCTCGTACAGTTTTGCTAGAAAATGGATTTTTCGATTATAGAAAAAAGAATTTTCGATTCGAAAACTTCCTAAAAGTTGGATTTTTCTGACGAGATGAGAATGTAAAAAATGGTTAGCCCTATTTTTAACAATAAGGTTCTTCAAGAAAAATCTTTATATGTTTAATGACAACATTTTTTATGTTGACATAAAAAGAGTGAATTTTCTTCTTGACTTTTTAACTGGGATCCCTTAAAACTATTCTCTGATGAAAAAAAATCATCGTGAAGGGCCATTATTAAAAATGGTATATTTTGATACGAGAGACCAAATGGGCTGTTTGCTCACTGCGAGTGTGAAGACCCAAGACGAGCTCGAATACAGGGCGAAGCCGAGCCAAAGGTTTCACAGAAAAAACAAAATGTAATCTTTACAGCGATTTCAGAGTAATCTTTACCTGCAACAAAAATTAACTTCACGTGGTAAGATTTATCCACCACATGGGAAATGGTTACCATGTCAACTCTATTAAATCTTGTTTTGTTTCGATGCGAAAGAATTGAACTTTATCTACTTGAAAATTACCTGCAACAAAATATTCACTTCTGTTTTTTCTGTGTTAGTTTTTCTTGACTTCTTAACTGGGATCTCTTACAACGATTCTCTGATGAAAACAAAAATCATCGTGCAAGACCGTTATTAAAAATAGTATATTTCGATACGAGAGACCAAATAGGCAGTTTGCTCACTACGAGTGTGAAGGCCCAGCAGTCATCCTTCAGTTCGGCTTCGCCTGGTCTTCTTGTTCATGCTGGGTCTTCACACTCGCAGTGAGCACCCACGCGTAAGGTCTCGTGAATCGAATATAATTTTTTTTTTTATAAATTAGAATGCAAACCTTGAAATTGCCTACTGTTTAGAAACATTGAATGTAACCATGAAGAGCATTTTACTCACCGATATTATACGGATTTTGCTCATCGCCTTCGCGCACGATGCTACATTGACCATTTTCGATGTCTGTAAAGGGCGGCCTCTAATATGTTTCACATGATCTGAATTTTGTATTCTGGAAATTCTGAATCTTTATGTGCTACACTGTATATGATTTATGAGTATAACTTTATGACATTGTCTTTTCATATCAACGAAAATTTTTAAAGCAAATGATACTGTTCACGCTAACTGATAACGTGAATACTGTCAGGTCTATCTTTCAATATTATAGTTGGCTTTGCGCTACGTAATACAAACAACTTACTTCCTCTAAATTGTAAGAACATACATACAAGTATGAGAATTGGAATAGCATGTACATATTGTATAATCATTTTGTGAGAAATTCTCCACAGAGCAGTTTGCTCCATTTGAAGAAAATGAGGACCATCAATGCTGCTCTTTTCTTTGCCCTGGCGGTGCTTCCTCATTTTATTGGTAATATATAATAACCTTTCATTCTTCATACTGAGGTCACTTTTGCTTTCATGTGCAATTTCTTTGTGAATATTCACTTAAGTATTCTGAAATTTAGTAAAGTCATTAATTTCGATGACATTGGCCATAGGCATAATAGAGCATACTGATTACACAAGCCTGCATGGGTCTGGTTGTTTAAGATCAAGAAAAAGTTTTTTGTAGTTTTGCATACGCTCAATTCGAATCTGTAAACCAAAGTTGTCCATCACATCAGGATTTTGAGAAAAATGGGGTAGAAATACACAAAAATCAAGTGTTTGACTAATTTGAAAATTCGTACCAGATAAATCCGACGTACTAGAGATTTCGATAAGTAGTCAAATTGAAGCTTGCATTTTTTTCTTCACTATAAAATTCTGCAATCATCAAGAACCGGCTGGATTGGTCGTCTAACAGGAATTTTCCGTCTTGATCGCATACCCGTCCAAACCCCTACAAAAAAATCGTGTCAGACAACCAATCAGGCCGGATGTTGATGATTGCGCAGTTTCATAGTAAAATACAAGGTTCAAGCCAAAAGCTCGATTCTTCGGGATTTCAACCCCATTTTTCGCAAAATCTTGACTTGCTCATTCTTAAAGAATTACAAAAATGTATAAAAATCGACTTTGTGTTATTTTACACGACAAAATTGGCGTCACTCATAAGTTGCTACGTTTGAAAAGGACTTTCGAAATCAAGGTAATTTAGAACGTTATTCCTATTCCTTCTAGAAGATGCGATGAAGATTTGATAAGCTTTTTATGATTATTTTTAATATGCCAACCAATATCAATGTAATTCTTTGATAAATAAGTCTAAGTATCGCATACATATGTGTATGAATCATCGGTAAAAACTTAAAGATCCATGGAGAACGATAAAGAATATCACTGAAATTCGCAAAGTTTATGTTTCTAAATGATAATAATAGTCCAGGCATGTTGTACGAAAAAAGGTCTTTTCGCCGCTTAAGTAGCTAAAGCGCATCTATCTGCTAAAAGAGCTTATTGTGGGGTTCTGATTAAAATTCCAAATATGCTAGAAATTACTGCCTGGTTGTGACGTAACTCAAAATGTTCAGAGCCCTTAAGGCCACGTGACGAGTGGGTCACGTGATCGGATTCCTACCTTACCGGCACTTTTTTTATTTGTCAACTTATTTTCACACGAAGCGCCACATCGAGTTGAAAATTTGAGATGCTAAATAAGAAGCACTAAGAAACGCGGCTCTGGTCCTAATGTTTTATAATTATGAAAAAATCAAAAAAAAATTTCTTATGAAAAAAAATTGTTTTATACTAATAAAAATTTAGGAACAGAGCCGCGTTTCTTAGTGCTTCTTATTCATTATCCTAAATTTTCAACTCGATGTGGCTATTCGTGTGAAAATAAGTTGAAAAATAATAAAAGTGCCGGGAAGTTAGGAGTCTGGTCACGTGACCCACTCATCATATGGCCTTAATGGGATTTATCAGAGTTAGAAAACTGGATTCCAGTTTTCAGCCGCACGGTTGAATATTTTTGGCTGGTATTTTGCGTACCTCATCTAAATAATAGTCTGTTTGGCTCACCAGAGCTGGTTTTTTGGAAAAATGTTTATATTTTATGTTATAAACAAAAAGAAATGAACAATAGAATAAAATTGCAGTGACGCTCAGTGTTAGCTCAGCTAGCATCAACTCTCATTAAACGCACGAGGCAGACACCCCGAAGCGCGTCGAATTACCCATAACGAATGACCCTTTCATTGTTATGAGATCGAGGTCGGTTAAAAAAAGTGAAATTATGAAAGTATAGCGTGATTTAATTTTAAATAGCAGAATTAGTTTATTCATATAATTTTAAGAAAGTGAAAAAAAGATTCAGGAAATTCGGTTCGTATTTGCAGTAATAATAGAAATTTTGAAGTGCACAGGATAGTATACCCAGATACACCGCACAGTGGAAGAAAACGCATTTTTTCGATTTAAAAAATTCTACAGCCTTCAATTTTACCCCGACTTGCAATTATTTTTTTGAAATTGAAGTGCGCTAAATTTAAAAGAGCACTTTGGTCAGAGATTTTTGCATTTTCATTCGTTTATTTATTATATGTTTACTCAAAGTATGAGAAAATCGAGATTTTTCACAAAATCATTATTTACTCTTTAACAAAGCATTGTATATAATGAAAATCATCTTAAATCAACGCAAGAGTACTCCCAGAATACAAATAATTCAATTGTTGTATGTTTTAATCATTATAAACTAATTACATTAACAAATAGCCAAAAGTGTCATGTTTGTTGAAAAAAATTGTTTTTAGATGAAAATGCTTCAAATTATTGTGAGAGTGACTGTTAGTCACAATTTTCATGAAAAATCAACCATTGTAATTGTTATGAACAATTTTTTGCAAAAATTTGGAAATAGTGGTTTTTTCTATTTCGGGTTTTCCTTTATCATCTGACTTGATGTAGATATTCAAAAAAATGATATAGGTTTGATTATATTTGTTAAAATACAACAATTGTTGATTTTGTAAAGAAATAAAATAAATAAATATAAAACATTGGCCTGAAAAATATTTTTTTTGCACTAAAACTGCTTTGAATTTTTGCAAGAGAGATTTGCAGTAACTGCTTCTATGTAAAATTGACAATAAGCAATTGTTATTATTTAATTTCAAATATTACGATTTGTATGTATTTAAAAATATTGTAATTTTTATTGAAAAAAGTTTCTTCTTCTCTGTTAATACTTTGAATTATTGTGAGAGTGATTGTCAGTAACAATTTCTATAAAACATTATAAACAATTGTTTTGGAAAATTTTGTAATTTGTTGTTTTTCAATTTCGGTATTTCCCCCATCATCTGCATTGATGCAGATATTCTTGAAAAGAGCATAGTTCAAGTATATTTGTTGAAATACAATAATTGTTGATTTTGTAAACAAATGAAATAAGTAAATATAAAACTTTGGCTTTTTGGCCTGCAAAATACTTTTTTTGCACTAAAATTGCTTTCAATTTTTGTGAAAGAGACTTGCAGTCACTATTTCTATGTAAAATTGACAATAAATAATTGTTACCATTTATCTCCATTTAGTGATCCATTGTGCCAGATCCATTTATTGGTTACCTAAGGCTAAAAGACACATAAATCCTATAATTGATACCCACCTGTCATTAAAAAAAATTTCCAGATTGGCGAAAGCCGATTTTTCTAACGGAAAAATGCCAAAACTTTTCATTTCCATTGCTTATAAAATGAAAAAATAGAATTACATATGTATCATTTCGCAGAATATCTGAAATATCTTAAATGATTCAGAGAAATCCAAATTTGAAACAATCGCTAATTTATCTATGTCGCTACAAAAATTTCTTATAACAACTGTATATTGTCTATGTTTTATGAGAATAGTGATTGCAAATCTTTCTCACATAAACTTGAAGCAGTTTCAGTGAAAAAAATCTTTCCAGGCCAAAGTGCCAAAGCTTTGAAGATACACCCACTGTGCGGTGTATCTGGGTATACTATCGTGTGCACTTCAACACTTCTATTACTACTCCAAATATTATACAATTTTCATGAATCTTTTTTCACTTTCTTCAAATTATATGAATAAACTAATTCTGCTGATAAAAATTCAATCACGTCATGCTTTCATAATTTTGGTTTTTTCAAACGGACTGCATCTCATAACAATGAAAGGGTCATTTGTTCTGGGTAATTCGACGCGCTTCGGGGTGTCTGCCTTGTGAGTTTGATGAGGGTCGATGGCCCTGTCGCGAAAATGCTAGCTGAACTAACACTGAGCGTCACTGCAATTTTCTTCTATTGTTCTTTCCTTTTTGTTTATAACATCAAATATGAAAATTTTCTTAAACTCGGCTCTGGTCGGCCAAAGAGACTAATATTTAGATGAGGTATGCAAAACATCAGACAAAAATATTCAACCGTGCGGCTGAAAACTGGAATCCCGTTTTCAAACTCTCATGAATCCCCTTAATGTTTGACCGGCCGGTGAATTTTCGTACATGCAGCACTGACTTTCATCGTGTGGCATCTGCTCGGTCCCTGGGCGCGTGTGCCTATTATTACGGCTAGCGGAGAAGTGTACGAGTGGGGAGTCAAGTAGGACCCGTCGGATCGGAACTCGTCGCATCGAAATCCTCGGAAGGAAGTACAATAGGACTCGTCGGATCGGGACGGACCGGGCCTCCACTTTCCATTAAGCAGGTGGCAGAACAAATGTTAGCTACACCTCCTGGTAGTGACGTATCTCAAAATGTTCAGGGCCCTCAAAGTTTGACCAGCGGCTATTGGCCGGTGAATTTTCGTACATACAGCACTGACTTCCATCGTGTGGCGTCTGCTTCGACCCTGTGCGCGTGCGCCTACCTGTCACGGCTAGCGGGAAGTTTACGAGTGGGAACTACTTCCTTTCAAGGAGTTCAAAGCGACGAGTTCCGATCCGACGGGTCCTACTTTAGTCACCACTCGTAAACTTCTCCGCTAGCCGTGATAGGTAGGCGCACGCGCACATTGTCACAGCAGACGCCACACGATGGAAGTCAGTGCTGTATGTACGAAAATTCACCAGCCGATGGCCGTCGGTCAAACTTTAAGGCCCTGAACATTTTGAGATACGTCACTACCAGGAGGTGTAGCTAAGATTTGTTCTGCTACCTGCTTGATCGAAAGTGGAGACGCGGTCCGTCCCGATCCGACGAGTCCTATTGTACTTCCCTCCGAGGATTTCGATGCGACAAGTTCCGATCCGACGGGTCTTGCTGTATACTGTATACAGACCTGCATAGAGAAAATTAGCTTGAGTGAAAATATTTCCTTAATTGTAGAACCGACCGCAAGGGTCCTTTTAATAGAGACGTGCACGCTGCACATATTAGAGCATACTGATTCTATTTTTCTATTTTGTCTTACAGAATTAAGTTCACCGGAAAGAACGCGTGAACACACCAACTCTAACACAGAGCCCAGTACCTCCGGACGTCCACCTCACCTTGCCAACATGTTAGAAATAGATGCAGAAGGGGATGTAAGACAACACCCGCCTCATTCCAAGAAGATGCGAGCTCCTGAAGTGGAAGACATTCATGATCTTTTTTTCATAAATAAAAAGGGTAAATTAATTCCAATCCTTAAAAACAATTTTCATGCTGCAACAACAACAGATGGTTTCATCATTGGCATAATCGTCAATCGTTTTGTTTATGCATTGTATAATGGAAAGCGCAAAGTAGTTATGCTGAGAGAAGACAACCTGAAGCAAATTCGAACAAGCCTATCACATGTTCAGAGTTGGGGCGCGAACAAATTTGTCAAAGTAGTTAATGATTCACTTCAATTAATTGATTAATTTCTAATTAAATATAGCGATATGAATACATAAATGTTAAGGAAGTAATATAGTTAATAATATCTATCAGAATTGGATTAAATATGTCAGTCGGATCGGGTAGGGCTTAGGGCGCGCACGAATGTGGACCTCGCTCTTGAAATCCTTACTCTATGCTTTGTTTGCAATTGTTCAATTTATTATGCACATTTGAGTTGAATTTTAATAAAAATATATCTTCTACATCCCAGATTTTCTACGAATATTGATCCTTAATGTTCTACGCAACACTATGATTATGTGAAGATGAAATTTCTCAACGCTCGAAGACTTTAAGGCGCACAGTCTTGTGATGAAAAAAAAAAAATAATTTTCAACATAAGAAGACTCTGTACATTAGTTGTTTTTTTCTTTCCGAGGGTATTTCTATAGATTTGCCTAGTTCATACTCGCACTTCTGGAAGCTTCACAACTTCCAGGATCCTTAAGGAATATTTTAGAAAATGTTTATTTTCAGGGTGGAACAAAAATTCCACTTCTCCTATATTGGGCTATAAATCTCTATGGATCTGTGAATTATTTTTTTAATCTTCAAAACTTGTTTCTTTAGATGGACGCAGTTCAATTATGCGCCGAAACTGAATGATTTTTCTTTTTAAAAAATGTGAGAAATTTCTTCGAATGTTTTGAAATTTCAATGCGCAACTCGATTAATCGCATCATTCTGAAGCGCAATTTTTGATCCAATTTCGGGGCCAAATTGATCAACTGGCATTTACTGTCCTACTTTAATTTTAATCGCAATAGGGTCATCCACTAATTTTTTTTTTTTTGCATATTAAAGTATATGCTCTAAAATCACGAATAATACCAGCATAGTGAAAAAAAATTTTTTTTCGAATTTATATTTGAAAAAGAAAAATTTGTACACATTTAAAATTCCTATTTCTGTCGCGCCCATTCCGCCATCTTGATGTGACGTAGCTAGCCGCCAAACGCTTGTAAATAAGTCGGGCGATTCACGCTTTTTTCATAAAAATGCAAAAAAATCAGCGCTACCATTGGTGTTTTGTGCCTCAATGCAAAACACGTTTGTCAAAAATTCAGGAAAATTATTCATATCTATTCCCAAAGGTGAGGAACGAAAAAAATGGTACAAAATTGTTCGTCGTGACATGTGCCCTACCATATCTTTAACGTCAATAGTATATTGTTGCGAAGATAATTTCATCGTATGCAAATATTTTTATTTAAAATAGAAAACTATCAAATATGCTTTTTTGATAACATAAAACCCGTACTCTACTGATATTCAAGAGTGTTATATATATGGGATGCCGGGACGAATGTGCACTTTAACCTTAAAATCAAATTGTATATTTGCGCAACAAGTACTATAAAATTATATATTTTTTAACTGTGGAATGATGCTGACATTTTTAAAAAAGAGTGTCCGCTAAAGAGCAAATATATAGTTAATTCTTATATTTTATCAAGTGCAAAATCAAATTATTGAATTTTGAGGATAAAGCTCGCTTTATGTCAACATCGTCAACATCTATAGTCGATTATTTCGTTTCCTTTTTATTTCTTATATTTAACGGAGTGTCTCGTCGTCCCGAAATTCGGGATGAGTAGTGAAGTATTTTTGATAAGCTTGGCTAGTCGTCCCGAATTTTCGGGACGACTAGTCTATCCCCTTTCCAACTCCCGCAATTTTTCGGGACGACTAGCCACAGCCTTTATTTAAACTAAAATAAATACGATATTATAATCTTGATCAAATAACTAACTTTAAATTCAATACAATACACCGGTTTGAATATTCAAAACGGTTTGAATACTTTTTCGCTTTCACTCCTCGAGTCTCAGCAACATTGAAACTGGAGAACTTTGCACAGAAATCACTTATCATAAGAGTACTCACTTTTGGCAAATTATCCGAACTGGCTTTAACGTATCCAGGCATATTGATACTTCATAAAAATAAACCCTTTTTGCCAAAAAACGTTGATAATTAATTATTTCGATTGTTTTTATCAAACTGACCATGTATTTTCTTCGGTTTTGACGGTGCGTGACGTTACACCACATGTTTCGAGCCGTGAGGACGCCACATGTTTTCTTTTATAAATCGAAATTTACGGTGGATATTTGATCACTTTTTAATAAATTATTAAATTAATTAAATTAATTTTTAATTTCACATTTTAATTCTTTGAGAGTCAAAGTTGATAAAAAAACTCAACTATAAGGCAAACAAAATTTTTGTGGATGACCCTATTCCAAAACAAAATGAACAATATTTATTGGTACATTTAATAAACATCTGTTTGAAACAATAAAAGCAAATTTTACAAGGAAAAGCTCACGTGTGTTTTTATAGATCAACATCAAAAGTTGGCACTTCTGTTATTTCCCTTTGGTGTTGTAACTCACAGAAAGTACGCCCATGAAAAATTAACGACTTGATTTAAATTTCGTAATAAAGTAGATAAGGAAATATCTGTCCAGACGTTATTTATTATCAAATAAAAACGTTTTCAGCCTTCCAAATATACGATTGTAATCATTATTATTTAAAAAATTGTGTTAACTTCAGGCAGAAAAATGTTGATATATTGAAAAATTAAGTTTACAATGTGTCAGAAAAATGACAATTAACTTTTTGATTGAGTTCTGAGTTCAGTGATGATTCATATTAAATATTCTTTTGACAAAGAATCCATCAAGAATTGACGACGTCTCGGAATTTTCTATCCCTATTGCTTCAAATCTCCACCCTCGACGTATAAACGTACAATTCGATCTTTTCGCAATACGCTGAGAGCAGGATATAAAAAATTAAACAAGGGGAGCCTAGGGAAAAGTTACAGGCGACCCTACGAATTGATTTGTGAGTTTCACCCATTTTCTTCTCAGAAATACCTCATATCAAAAGTAATCAATTAAAATACGAAATTTTTAAAGAAAAATCGCAGGAATTAAATTCAGTCCCCTATTCCTCTTTTTCCCCTAATTTTCTCAACATTTCGTCAATTTCTCTCCTTTTTTAGGGTTTTATAGCCCCGACCAGAAACCCTTATAGTTACGGTCGAGCGTCCCTCCGTCCGTCGTACTTTTTTCCAAGGAGGGGAAGTTACAGGAAGTGATGGGGAAATGAGGAGAGGAGAAGTAGGGAAAGTTAGGATTAATGAGAAAAGGAGAAGTAGAAGAAGTTAGGGAAGGGAAGAAGTAGAGGAATTGAGGATAAATTATGGGAGAAAGTGTAGGCGAAATTAGGGAAGGGAAGTAGGAAAAACTAGAAGAGGAGAACTGAGGGAAGTAAGGGAAATAAGGTTTGGGACGAAAGTGGGAGAAGGGGAGTGTTAGCTGAGAAATTGAGTAGAGGTTGTAGTGAAGAAGTAACAATTGAGGATGGGAGGGCAAGCGAGGGGAAATAGGGGGAAGTAGATTGATTGTAAGGGGAAATGAGGGGAAGTAATTTGGGGTACTAAGGGAAGGGGAAATAAAGGTTGGGGACGGGAAGTGGCCAAAGGGGAGTGTTAGCTGAGGAAGTGAGGAGAGGTTGAAGTAAAGGATTAAAAATTGGGGATGGGAGGGTAAGCATGGCGCCTACTTTTACTCATTTTTTTGAGGCTGCGATTATTTGTTTCAAAATTATAAGAAACTTGCAGCTATTATGTTAGTGTTTTTTGTCGGCAATTATTGGTTTTATTAATATGAAATTATTACATTAGTTTTCAAAGCAGATTCATAACTTTTAAACAATTTTAGGCTACGTTATTGTTTTATATAGAAAATTGGTATTTTCAAACAAAGATTATTATAATTTTAACAATATTTAGAATCTTTTAACAATTTTTGATATTTTAGTGTTTTTGTCGGAAATTGGTATTTTTAATTTAAAAAAAATTATATTTCAAACGCTTCAAAGAAGATTCACAACTTTTTAACAATTTTAGGTTATGTTTGTATTTTACACCAGAAATCTGTTATTTTAAGGCTGCTTCTAGTGCCCCGAAAAATTAGTGGAATTGGAAAAAGGGACGAAATATTTGGAGAAGTGGCCAAAGTTATAAAAAATATTTGACTCCTAATCCCGAATTTCGGGACGACGCCACAATTCCTTTCTGTTGGTAAAAATGTCATCTTCTTTGCTTAAAAATGCAACTGGTTGAAAATTGACTTTTTTGGTAAAATTTTGATTTGACATATCTGAAGTCTTCAAAAATCTTGGGAAAATTATATTTATATAACCTCAAAAACAAAACAAAAATTGGTCAAAGAAGACGCCTTGCGCCGACAAAAAAGGGGTTTGCAGCCTATTTAGTCGTAAATATCGTTCAAACCTCCCCTCCCATACTTTATCCTCCCTACTTCCCCTACATTCCCCTACTTTCCCTCTCTTCTCCTACTTACCCTCCACACACTTCAACCTTAGTTTTTATTCTCTTTCCAAACTTCTTTTTCATCTACTTCTCTCTCTCCTCACTTCCTCCTACACTTTCCCTTACTTTATATTCACCCTCATTTCCCCTGACTTCCCCTACTTATCCTCTTCTTATTATCCACCACCTCTTCTAATTCCACTACCCTCATTTCCCGTCACGTCCCCCACTTTTCCTTCCTTCATTTCCCCTCACTTCTCCTACTTCTCCTCCCCTAATTTTGCCCTACTTACCTCCCTTCATTTCCCTAAATTTCCCCCACTTCCCCTACCATTGTGGATTGCGAATTTGTGTTTCTATTAAAAATTATTTTTTCCCTAGAAAAATAGGGCGAATCGCAAAAAAGACATGTTCATTTGAAAGGTCAAGAGACTTGCCAGGTAGTTAAACGAATAGCTATGCAGAACTCAGTACTTGACCCAGAGTAGACGAATCGAAATTGTATAATTCAAAGCTATTATGTCGTTTCTATAGAGCCACATGAAGTTCAATTTATGTCACTATCTCGTGCTCTGGCGCAAAATGGCACGGTAGAATTCACGATTTCCGACTAGAATTATGTGGCCAATTACGCAAATCACGCACCGCCTGGGACAATTGGAGTCCATACTATACTGATTTACCTCGTCTGAATATCCTATCAAGATTATTCATTATCAATCAAAATACTAACGTATTGTTCATAGTAATTTATTACTTCTTTCAATTTATTATTTGCGCATCTAATTTTTTATTAATCTTAAATTTATTGTTTTCCTCAGCAGATAATGAACATATTTTATGATATATGTAAATAAACGCGCGCTATGCGCCTATTCACGACACTAGATTTTTATTGCCTAACATTAAAATAATTCAATAAATAATTCAATAATTCACACTTCCTCTATTCCCCTACCCTAATTTTCCCTACTTCCGACACATGATTTTCTTCACTTTCCCGCCCCTCACTTTCCCTTCCCTTATTTTCCATAACTTCCTCTACTTCCCTTTTATAATTTCCACTCACTTTCCCTCCCCTCATTCACCCTCTTCCCTGCTTCTCATTTTCCCTCGTTTCCCGTCCTCTCATTTACCATAACTTCCCTCAATTCTCTTCCATCATTTCCACTAATTTCTCCTCCTCCCATTTCGAACCAATTCTGCTACTCACGTCCCCTTATTTCCCCTCACTTCCGCACACTCTTTTTTCCCTACTTTCCCTATTCCACATCCCCTAATTTCCCCTCTCCTTAATCCCCCATATTTTCCCACCCCGCATTTCTCCACCCTTTATTTTCCCCTCACTTCTCTTGCCCTTATTTCTAATTACTTTCCCCACTTCTCCCCCCTCATTTCCCCTTTCCCCTCCTCTTAATTACCCTACTTTCTCTCCCTTCATTTCTCCTCACTTCCCCTATTTTCCTTATGATAATTTTCAAATTGTGCATCAAACTTTTCAAAATTCGAAAAATTAATTTATTTAATAGGTAATTACCAAACTCGTAATATGCTAAAGTAGTAAGATGCAATTTTCAGCCATTCTAAAAAAAAAAAGACTTTAAAAAATTCACGCCATGTTTAACGAACCGCGATGGAACAGTCTTTCAACTCTTGGTTAGATCAGGCGGTAGCATTTCGAGTTTGTAACCGCATAGTGCCGGATCAAATCCTGCTGCTGGCATTTAAAAAAAAAATGTTAAAGAAACTGACTGCAGATTTCATTAAAATCTAGCCAAAATATCAATTTTTAACCATTTTTTCCCCATATGAAAAAATGGGTTGTTTTCAACCTTTACCACTTTTACTCGAAGAAAAGAATCTTTTCATGGAAAATTCTCATCTTTCATTAATCACCTAACTTTACTCGTTTTTTCGCTTGAGTGCCTGATAGAACACAATAAGCAAAACCAACTATTTCAGATTAAAAAGACGACAATTCTATTTTTGGTTTGAAATTCACCTCAAAAATTGAACTTTTTGTCAAAACTTCGGTTTTTTCTGGTTAAAAATCAATTTTTTTCCTGAAAATTGATCTATTCTATTTTGGATTGGAATCGTTTTCTTCATAAGCTGAACATTAAGGCCCTTTAACAGAATGCGTAATCAGTTCTGAATTTTGAGGCCGCATGGTTAAATATTTTTGTCTAATTTTTTGTGTACGTCATCTACATAATCATATCTAGAAGCACACTGAGGCGGTTTTTCGATAAAATGTTTATACTTTGATTAATAATCAAAAAACGTGAGAACAATAGCGGTGATGCTCAGTGGTAGCTTTTCATGCATTTCCGCAGCGTGCCTATGGACTCTTGTCAAACGCCAGTCGGCAGACACCCCGGAGCGAGTCTAATTACCCGGATCGAATGACCCTTGCATTATTATGAAATTACGGCGGGTTAGAAAAATTGACGTTATAAAATCATGGCTTAATTTGATTTCAATTAGCCGAATTAATTTATTTATATGATTACAAGAAAGTGAAAAGAAGATTCATGAAAATCGGTTAATATTTGCAATAATAATGGAAATCTTCAGGTAATAAATAACTTTTTTGTCCGACCCCCCTTGAAAACGCGCCATTGCATGCACGTGAGGCAGGCGTAATGTGGCCGCTTCCAGCCCAGTGACGTTCGCACATGCGCACTCCGCCGCCGGGCCAACATGAAACTTTATGCCCGCTACATAACACTTTACGCCCGCTAAATAACACTTTACGTCCGCTACATAAAACTTTACGCCCGCTACACATAATTATCTTTATCTTTTAAAAAATTCTATCGCTGGACCCCACCGTCTTCCTTCTGCAAAGTACGCTATTTCTTTCTTTCACTTATAATCTAAAATTTTCAAATACACCAAACATCCTCTATCTGCTTAACATGCTTGTTTTCAAGAAGGGTAGGACAAAAAGTATGGTGTGTATCAAGGGCGTACGGCTATTTTGACGAGTGTGAACTTGCCGCCCGAGCGAAGCATTTACACTGCATTTTTCTATCAAATTCACGCTGAATACGGTATTTTTAGGAATTTTCAAAAACTCGTTTAAACAATTATTATTTATTCAAACAATCGTTTCCCCCTGTAAGTCGTAAGAATTATGAAAAGTTATTTTCTGGAATTAATGACACAATGGACATATTGAGAGAGCAATATATTTCCTTCAGGATATTTGGTATTAAAAAAAATGTATTTGTATAAACAATTTTTTCTCCGTGAATCGTAAAAACATATTCATTTCTACAATTAATGACACAATTAACGAATGGTAAAAGTACTTTTGTTTCTTTTAAGATATTTAGCAATTGAATAATCGATTCTAAATTTTGATTTTTTCGATAAAATGTTTATATTATAGATTATATATCATAGATTGTACACAGCGAAAATGCATAGACAACTGCCACTGAGCGTTACTGCTACTGCTCTTCCGTTTTTGTTTATTAAACAAAATATAAAAATTTTATCGAAAAAACGGATCTGTGTGCTTCTAGATATGATTATGTAGATGAAGTATGCAGAATATCAAACAAAAATATTCAGCCGTGCGGCCTCAAAATTCAGAACCGATTACACATTCTAATAAAGGGCCTTAAGCTATTCCATAGAAAATGCATGCATTTTGTTAGAAATTCGACTTTCTGACTATATATTTTTCAATTGAAAATTCAACGATATAGTATCAAATTCATCTCTCTTGATTGACAATTTATCTATTTAGTTGAGAATTTGCCTAATTAGTTAAAATTTGTTTCTTCGTTTAATTTAATTGGATTAAAATTGTGCTTTTGGTAGAAAATTCATCTTTCACTGTAGAAAAGTTATCTTTATTGGTTGAAAATGAACTTTTTTGTCAATAATTTAACTGTTTCCAAAAACATTGTCCTTTTGTCTAAAAATTGAAACGTTTGGTTAAAATTTCAACTATTTTGTTAAAAAATCGTCTCTTATGCTTGGAAGTTCAACTATTTGGTTCGTTATGCAACTGTTCAATTAAATTTTTTCATGTTGAAAATTCATCTTTTTGTATTAAACATCCATCTCTCTTGGTAGAAAATCTTTGTAGGTGGAAAATTCAACTATTTTGTAGAAAATTAAATATATTTTTACTTGTATCTTAGGAATATAATGTGTTTCATATCGAATTCGACAATGCATTTACAATCATTTTCTTTAAACAAACTTGTTCCCATATTTTTCTGAAAAATTACCCTATTTCAATAGTCAATTTCAACAGCAAAATATTTTAATAAAAAAAAATGTCAAAAAATGCCGGCAGCAAGAATCGAGCCCGGACTTTCCGGTTACAAGTTCGAGCACTAACGCCTGATCTAAGCAGTAGCTGAAAGTCTCTCTCCCTTATTTAATGTATGATTTTTGTCATTAGATAATGAAGATATTTTATTATAGATATAAATAAATCCAAAATTAAATTTAAACCAAGAAAAAAAGTTAAAATCTTTTCGAATAAATGACTTCTGCTAAATTTCTCTAGACCAATGAGCCATGTAACATTTTCTTCGCCTGATGTAATAATCGATTACCCAATATTGCTGCACGAACGTCCAATATTATACGTGCTGACCTCACAGTATGCTGTCCTCACAAACTGATTCGGAAAAACGACAATATCTTGTCAGTAGAAATGACAAATTATCAGGGAAGACCGGAAAACGAGTTCGAAATGTAGCTACTTCCTGTTACCGCTAAAAGCCCCCGGGGATGGTAAAAGTCTAGTGAAGGATCATTATAGAGAAATTTTTATTTCACATTTTTCCACATCATTAATTTCGTATATTCAGTGTACCTTTTTCAAAAAATGTGTTGCTCGGAAAATATATTCTCTATTATTACTGGTTTCACTGAACAGTTTACCATATAGATTACACCGTACATCTAGCGACGATTTTACTGTGAAGTAGTATTACTAATCTTTAGTAAAAAATTACTAATTTATAGGTAAATCTATATTGATTTAATTAGTATGCGTAGTTTCCTTACTAATTAAGTTATTAACGAGTTTACTGCGAATTGTCAGGTTCCTACTGAAGATGCAGTCGTTTATAGACTGATTTAGTAAACATTTCTACTAATCTTTAGTAGAAAACTACTTCATCACAATTTTCTTACTAATTAATTTTGGCAACTATTTTACTATGAATTTTTAGTTTTCTAATAAAGATAAACTTGTTAAATGACTGATTTATTAAGTATTTCTACTAATATTTAGTAGAAAACTACCCTATCAAAATTTTCTGACTAATTAAATTAGCAACTATTTTACTATGAATTTTTAGTTTTCTAATAAAGATAAACTTGTTAAATGACCGATTTAGTAAGCATTTATACTAACGTTCAGTAGAAAACTACTCACTCATAATTTTCTTACGAATTAAATTAGTAAGTATTTTACTATAAGATGTTAGTTTTCTACTGAATATATAGTTGTTTAATGACTGATTTAGTTAGGATTTCTACCAATCTTTAATAGAAAATTACTCATTCATAATTTTTTACCAAGTAAATTAATAACTGTTAATTATTAGTCATCT
>CAKNYM010052414.1:94137-106475 GCA_932195095.1 Andricus curvator
CCCTACTTCTTATCCCGTACTTTCTATCTCGTCATTTCCCCTCACTTGCCTACTTCCCCTCCCCTAATTTACCCTTACTTCCTCTGCTTCCTATCCCTTAATTTCCCTGCACTTCCCTTACTTAACCTTTCCTTAATTCCTCTACTTACACTCCGCTCAATCTTCATCGCTTCCTCTACTTCTCTTCCATACACTTTCCCTACTTCCCTTCTCCACACTTTCCCTCATTCCCTTTCCCACACTTTTTCTACTTCCCCGCCCCTTATTTTCTCTACACTCCTGCCCCTTATTTTCCCTACTTCCCCTACCCTTATTTTCCCCACCTCGAATCCCCTCATTTCATTCACTTTCCCTACTTCCCTAGCCTTCAAATCCCCTCGCTTTCCTCGCTTCCCCTCCGCTCATTTCCCATCACCTCCGGAGAAGAAAGTATGACGGACGGACACCCGACTGAAACTATGAGGGTTTCTATCCGGGGCTACGAAACCCTGAATATTCTTTTAAGATGGAAATAAACACCACTTTCTTATAAACCATTTTATGGACCAGAATCTAAACACAAACAAGTTCACAAATCAACATTAGATTTCTAAATACCTCCTTTCCGGCTCATTAGAGAAAAATGTACAAAAAAAAAGAAAAAAAAGAAAAGAGACAGAAAGAGGAAAGGGTCAATAAAAACCAACCTCTTATTCCTTCCTTAGTCTTTCGCCTTCCTTTTCATACTGCTAGAAACCAATAAGTTTTGAAGCCAATTTAGACTTCCTCATCAGGTATTATTTATAGGAAAACTACTTCTGTGAATAATATAAACTTATATTAACTAAAATTTACAAATTTCTTGAAAATTAAAAACATAGAGATTATTAAAAAAAGTTGTTTGGTCTAGTTTTCCATTCTTTGATCAAAATTTATTTACACACATAATACTTTATTATAGAAAAAAAGATAAATTTATGCAATTAATAAAACCGTCCCAAATTCTGTTTTATATGCGGTTAATCGTTTCTTTTTGTGGTGTTTTTCCTTTTGAAAAAACTTTGAGAATAATGAAAAAGTATGTTTTGATTTTAAAACAAAAGAAGCAAAGAGAGTAACGAAGCAATTATTTTTTTTTTAAAAAGTATCTCTCGAGAGATAACAATGTTTGGGATGAAGTTTATTGAGGCAAATGTCCAGTAATCATGACCTTTGTCCCAGTAATCGTGACCCCAATTTTCTTGATTTTTATGCAATTGAAATTATTTCAAATTCAATTTAACACTATAATGTGCTAAAAATGAATGGATTCTATCATTAAATGTGACTTTTAACACATTTTTTAACAATATAATCAAACTATATCGAATTAAATAAATTAATCTTTGTTTTCTGTAATAAAGTATTATAGAGTGTAAATTAATTTTCACAAAAGAATGGAAAATTAGACCAAATAACTTTTTATGTTAATGATAGAAATCTTTTTGTAGGCCTAATACCAGTATTTTTGATGTTAGATTCAACAGAGGTCTCTGTTATAGAATCGTTGATAAGTAGATAATCTACTATATCAAAATTAATTTTTACTATGCGAAATTAAATTAAAACGCGAGAAATTAAGTTCTAAAAAATTCACTGCGAACTGGATTTGAACCAGCAACCAACTCATTACATGTGAGGTGCTCTACCAATTGAGCTATCGCAGTTCACCAGTGAAAATTGCAGAACTTGTATTTCCTTAATTTCGATCAAAATTATTATTTTTAGAGATGTTATTAGTTTAAGGCCAGTTATTAATTCAATATTTGAAACTAACTTTTTTCAAACAAAGTTTCGGTTAAACTGGTTTAATATGATAGAAATCTTTTTGTAGGCCTAATACCAGTATTTTTGATATTAGATTCAACAGAGGTCTCTGTTATAGAATCGTTGATAAGTAGATAATCTACTACATATATCAAAATTAATTTGTACTATGCGAAATTAAATTAAAACGCGAGAAATTAAGTTCTAAAAAATTCACTGCGAACTGGATTTGAACCAGCAACCAACTCATTACATGTGAGGTGCTCTACCAATTGAGCTATCGCAATTCACCAGTGAAAATTGCAGAACTTGTATCTCTAAAAATAATAATTTCGATCGAAATTAAGGAAATACAAGTTCTGCAATTTTCACTGGTGAACTGCGATAGCTCAATTGGTAGAGCACCTCACATGTGATGAGTTGGTTGCTGGTTCAAATCCAGTTCGCAGTGAATTTTTTAGAACTTAATTTCTCGCGTTTTAATTTAATTTCGCATAATAAAAATTAATTTTGATATAGTAGATTATCTACTTATCAACGATTCTATTACAGAGACCTCTGTTGAATCTAACATCAAAAATACTAGTATTAGGCCTACAAAAAGATTTCTATCATATTAAACCAGTTTAACCCAAACTTTGTTTGAAAAAACTTAGTTTCAAATATTGAATTTTTATGTTAATCTTTATGTTTTCTATTTTCAAGTAATATGTGAATATTAATTAATATAAGTTTCTAGTGTGCATACCGGTAGTTTTTCTCTGAATAGCACCTGACGAGGAAGAGGAAGTCTAATTTGGCTTCGAAACTTGCCGGTCCCCAGTAGTATAAAAAATAAGGACAAAGAAAAAGGAAAGAGTTTTGAGACGTATGACTTATTGATTGAATAAATTGATTTTTGTTTTCTACAATAAAGTATTGTGTATTACATTGATTGATTTGTGAACTTTTTTGCTAAGATGTTGGTGTATATTGTATAAGATGGTTCATAAGAAAGTAGATTTCATTTCAATCTTAAAAGGAATTATTTTCATTTGAAGCAGTAACAAACCACTGGGTAACAACTTAATTTGTCAAAATTCCCACTTAGCATACTTTAAAAAAAAACTCTTTTTCAGAAACAAATGGAAAATTTTGCAATACACGATACTAGGACTTGATGACTTAAAAGGCAATAGCCCTTAAAACGGGGTCGGTAGAGATTCCCTCGCGAGAAACCACTAAATCAATAGCGACATCATCGGTAACAGGTTTTCAGGACCCTCTGCAACGAAGAACAGTGATTGGCAGCTTTCGACAATATTGGATGTTAGGGGATTGCCAAGATTACATGTTCGCTCTTCAGAATCTCTTCTACTTTCCAAATAAAACTCTCGCAAATAGCCACCAACACATCATTGGAAATTAGAGAAAATAGAAAGAACAATTATATATGCTAGAAGACAACAAAAATGGCTTTTTTATTAATAATTAATACTTTCATTTTAAAAAGTAGTTCAGGATGAACAAAACGAAAAGCATACCTAATACCTCCATGGGTGTATTCGTTATGAAAGTATTTGTTTGTGCTCATTTCATGAGCACTTTCTTTCCTCATGGAATGTTCATTCATGTACGTAATTTTCGGAAATTCACAAATGAAACAAGTAACTCGCACACGCCTCCTCAGAACCAAGTATCACTTAAATGAGCAGGCTGAAGTTTGTACCTCATAAATTATGTTTTGGGAGTGCCTCCTGAGTATATTTACAGAATATGAGAAAAATCGGTAAGCCCCCTTTTAAAATAACTCGATATTTGTTGTTTTTCGATCAATTTATGTGATTTTTTTCGAAAGGAACAAGTAATAAGTAACGTTTTCTGTACTAAAACCCTCCAATTTGGCGCCCAAAATAAGTTCCTGTGTGATTAATATTGATTGACTTTCCGATCCCTTTTAGGTTTTCAAAAATATGTGCAAGACATCAGTTTTTTCAAGATTCCACAATTCTTGTCCATTTGTCGTAAAAATTCTAAAAACCAAAAAGAAAGTCCAAAAATTTCCGAAGAATTAAAAAAAAAGAATGTTCTAGCATAAATAGTTCAGAAGTTATGACCTCTTAAACTGATTTTTCAGTGAAAAAAACTTTAAATCTTTTTCTTTTTGCACAATGTCTCATCCCCTGTACATTCCACATGCAAGTTGTGTGAAAACAAATTGAAGAAGATTGAATTATCTTGAAAACTAAACAAATAATTAATTCTAGCTTTTATAGAACAGAAGCTATAGTCTCTTATAGCAGGCTGCTTTTTGTGGATTTTTTTTTACAAATTGAAAAATCTGGAAAAAGTTTAAACTTTGTAAAGCTCATCCAGATTATTGTACTAGATTATTGAGAGCCTTGTGCGAATTTAATAGTCTTCATGTGTGAATATCTTTTAAAAATGTTGTAAATAGTTCAATTTGTGAAATTCTATTATCTCTCTCGCCTTGTTCATGCTAACATTAATAAATTATTAATATATATATATATATATATATATATATATATAAACAAGAAATAATTTATAAGTCTTCTCTAATTGATGCGATCGCAAAAATGCGATCCATAATAAAGTTCCACAAAAAGCAGCCTGTTATGAGAGACTATAACTTCTGTTCTATAAAAGCTGGAATCAATTATTTTTTTAGTTTTAAAGATGATTTAATCTTCTTTAATTTATTTTCACACAACTTTCATGTGGGATATACAGGGGGTGAGATATTGTGCAAAAAGAAAAAGATTTAAAGTTTTTTTTACTGAAAAATCACTTTAAGAGGTAACTTCTGAACTATTCATGCTAGAACATTCTTTTTTTTTAATTCTTCGGAAATTTTTGGACTTTCTTTTTGGTTTTTAGAATATTTACGACAAATAGACCAGAATTGTGAAATCTTGAAAAAACTGATGTCTTCCACATATTTTTGAAAATCTAAAAAGGATCGGAAAGTCTATCAATATTAATCACACAGGACCTTATTTTGGGCGCCAAATTGAAGGTTTTTAGTACAGAAAACTTTACTTAAATTTTTTACAGAAATTTAATATGAATTTAACTTTACACGCAAAAGAAAAGTGGTGAGTGAAAAAGGGATCCTAGACAACAATTTTTTAAAAAGTTAGGGAAAAGTCAGGGATTTAGAAAAGAAAATCTTGTAAAAGTCAGGGAATTTATATAACTTTAAATAACTGCCAAGCAGAATAAATTTGAAGTTTTTCAATTTTTATTTGAAATTGTTTTATTCCGCTTATAAAAGATTCTAGGTTCAAAATGTTACAAATGTAATATTCTAGTCTTTGAATATGAATGGTCAGGGAAAATGAAAAATTGGTCAGGGAAAAATTAGAGAATTTTGAAATTTTAGTTCTGCGGTAACCCTGATATAACGTTCTTGTTAGTAATTTATTTGCTCAGTATTTATATTTATTTTTTTTTTGCAGTTGCTTCCTCCTGAAAATTATCTTTTTAGTTGCAAATTTTATTATTTGTTTGAAAATTCAACAGTTTTGTTGAAAAGTCAATCTTTTTTCTTGCGAATTCCAATATTTCGTAGAAAATTCACCTTTTGAGACAAATTCATATTTTGGTGCTGAAAAATCAATTGAAATGTTTTTTGTATAAAAATCCAACTATTTGTTTCAAAATTTGTCTTTTTGCTTTAAAAATTCATCTGTTTCTGTAGAAATTTCATCTTTCTTGGATAAGAATGCAACTGTTTGGTTGAAAATTCAATAATTTTGTTGAAAAAAATCCTTTTTGGTCGAAAATTCAACTGTTTGTTGAAAATTTACCATTTGAATCTTTTTTGGATGAAAATTCGAAAATTTTCTTTTGAAAATTTATATTTTTTATTAAAAAATTCATCATTCTGAGTAGAAAATTCATCTTTCTTTGATGAGAATGCAACTGTCTGGTTAAAAATTCAATAAATTTGTTAAAAAATCATCCTTTTTGGTCCAAAAATCTACTTTTTTGTTGAAAATTCAACTATTTCGTAGAAAATTTACCTTTTGAGAAAAATTCACATTTTGTGTTGAAAAATCAATTTAAATATTTTTTGAATAAAAATTCAACTATATTTTGTAATATTTGTCTTTCTGATTCAAAAAATCATCTGTTTTAGTAGAAAATTAATCTTTCTTGGATGAAAATGCAACTGTTTGATTGAAAATTAAATAATTTTTTTAAAAAGTCATCCTTTTTGTATGAAAATTCAACTGCTATTATTGAAAATTCGTATTTTTGGGTTGAAAATTCAAGTATCTTCGTAGAAAATTTACTTCTTATTTAAACTATATTGTTTAAAAATTTTGTTTGAACCACTTTGTTAAGAAATCATTTTTTTTGTTGAAGACTCATATTTTTAGTTGAAAATCCATCTCTTTGGTTAAAGTTTGATTATTCAGTTAAAAACTGATCTTTTTTAATTGAAAATTTAACTGTGTGGGTCAAAGTTAAACTATTCTGTTGAAATTTTTTTTTAATGAAGCTTCATCTCTTTGGTTGAAAATTGAACTATTTTGTTGAAAATTAATTTTTGTGCTCAAAATTCTTATTTTTCTGGTTGAAAATTTAATTTTTGTATAAAAAATTCGTCTTTTGGCTTTAAGGGTCAACAATTTAGGTGAACTTTTTTTTCTTTCATTACTGAAAAATATTTATTTGTTGAAGATTCGTCTTTTTGATTTTAAAATTCAGTTTTTTCATGAAATTTCATCCTTCTTGGTTAAAATATCAACTATTACACTTTTTTGTTGCGAATTTATCTTTAAAAGTTTAAAACTCAACTATTCCGTTGAAAACTTAATTGTTTTGTAGAGAATTTAATTATCTTGTAGAAAATTTAAGTATTTTCTTGAGAAGTCATCTTTTATCGTAGAAAAGTCACTTTTTTTGTTTTAAATAAATAAATTTTTAAATTTTAAATGAATGTTAAGGGTATTTGAATGTTCATGGGCAAGAAAAAAAATTGGTCGAGGAAAAATCATAGAATTTTGAAAATGAAGTTTTCACCCTGCAAAGCATGTATTATCTTAAATATAACAAATTTCCACTAGTTTCAAGTCCCATATCTCATTATTTCTGGAAACCATAATTACGTACAGAAAGAGGTGGAGCCGCGGGGCGGGGGGCACCAACATTTTTCTACGGTCTTTTCCCGGGGGGGGGGATAGGGTCGATTTTCCGTTACGTAATTTAAGTACGGTCCCTTATGGCAATTATATAATATAATTACATCATCTACAGCACTGTTGTATTTCTAGTAATATAGAAAAAAATTGACTATTATAAACAAACAAAACAATTTTATAGAATACTTAAAAAACGTTACTGATAGATCATGGAAGGTCATTAAAGATGTGTCAGTAGGTTAATCGATGCGTTTTGAAGTAGAGAAGAAATGCATCATGTCCCCAATATCAAAAGAGTTTCTCTTATATAAACAAGGTAAATAATGTTGTTTAAAATTTTTAATACGGCAATGGTAGGTCATGGAATGTCATGAAAGATTTTTCAGTAGGTCAATTGAATTGTTACAAACAAATAGATTATATACAGAACTGTTGTATTTCCATTATCAAATAAAATCCTTACATAAACAAACCAAACAATTTCATTGAATGCCTAAAAAACGTTATTGGTAGATCATGGAAGGCCATGCAAGATTTTTCAAAAGTTCAACCAATGCATCGCAAATAATTTATAAACGTATAAATAAGGCATAAAACAAATGAATTGTTTTTTTAATCTCACAGTTTCTGGATAGCTTTTTCTGTACTTAACGGCGATTCGCTACCGTGAATCTTATTATCACAAAATGAATTAAAAGTCTTGCTTGATTTGAAGACAAAGAAAAATTTTAAGCTATTTTACAAGGGAAATATTGTCCAAAAAATATGTTAAGCAGGCAAACACTCTTGTCTCAAATTTTCACCTTTGTGTCACGACACAATCTTTTTATTTTAAGAGAAAAATTCAAAGCACGTTCGCAACCTTCCTTCTACATTGCGAGAAAAGATGTGGGTAGGAAATCAACCTTGGAGAATGAAATTTTCTAATAAGTTCTTTGACCTCTCGCAAGATAGTAAAAAAAGTAAAACACAAGTTTACTTAATTTTTCGATTGTTAAAATTTCCAAAAAACATTTCAGACATTGGAATATTAATCTTTGAACTAAATTCTGATTGAAACTGGCACTAAAATTGAAATTAAATTCCATTGACATTTGAGAGCAGTTTCACGAAATGAGGACAATTTTTAAATTGTACGCGGCGAAAATGCATAGACAACTAGCACTGAGCGTTACTGCTACTGCTCTTCCGTTTTTGTTTATTAAACAAAATATAAACAGTTTATCGAAAAACCGGCTCTGTGTGCTTCTAGATATGATTATGTAGATGAAGTATGCAAAAAATCAAACAAAAATATTTAACCGCGCGGCCTCAAAATTCAGAACCGATTACACATTCTAATAAAGGGCCTTAAGCTATTCAATAGGAAATGCATGCATTTTATTAGAAATTCTTCTTTCTGATTATATATTTTTTAATTGAAAATTCAACGATATAGTGCCAAATTCATCTCTCTTGATTGACAATTTATCTATTTAGTTGAGAATTTGTCTAATTTGTTAAAAATATGTTTCTTCGTTTAATTTAACTGGATTAAAATTGGTCTTTTGGTAGAAAATTCATCTTTCACTGTAGAAAAGTTATCTTTTTTGGTTGAAAACCAACAAATTTTATAGAATACTTAAAAAACTTTACTGATAGAGCATGGAAGGTCATTAAAGATGTGTCAGTAGGTTAATCGATGCGTTTTGAAGTAGCGAAGATAAGCATCATGTCCCCAATATCAAAAGAGTTTTCCTTATATAAACAAGGTAAATAATGTTGTTTAAAATTTTTAATACGGCAATGGTAGGTCATGGAATGTCATGAAAGATTTTTCAGTAGGTCAATTGAATTGTTACAAACAAATAGATTATATACAGCACTGGTGTATTCCTAATTTCGAAAAAATCCTTACATAAACAAACCAAACAATTTTATTGAATTCTTAAAAAACGTTATTGGTAGATCATGGAAGGGCATGCAAGATTTTTTGAAAGTTCCACCAATGCATCGCAAATAATTTATAAACGTATAAATAAGGCATAAAACAAATGAATTGTTTTTTTTTAAACGTCACAGTTTCTTGATAGCTTTTTTTGTATTTAACGGAATCTTATTATCACAAAATAAATTAAAAGTCTTGCTTGATTTGAAGACGAAGAAAACTTTTAAGCTATTTTACAAGGGAAATATTGTCCAAAAAATATGTTAAACAGGCAAACACTCTTGTCTCAAATTTTCACTTTGTGTCACGACACAATCTTATTATTTTAAGAGAAAAATTCAAAGCACGTTCGCAACCTTCCTTCTACATTGCGAGAAAAGATGTGGGTAGAAAATCTACCTTGGAGAATGAAATTTTCTAATAAGTTCTTTGACCTCTCGCAAGCTATTAACAGGAATTAAACCACAAATTTACACAATTTTTCGATAATTAATTTTTTTTAATTGCAGGCATTGGAATATTAGTCTTTGAACTAAATTCTGATTGAAACTGGCACTAAAATTGAAATTAAATTCCATTGACATTTGAGAGCAGTTTCACGAAATGAGGACAATTTTTGAATGATAGTACAATGTACATGGTCCCTTAATTAGAGACACACTGACCTAGAAATAATATAGCTTTTTGCAATTAATTTCATGTGCCAGACTTGGTTTTAAATCGCAGCGGGAAAGGATACTTGAATTGCAATTTTCTGGCTGGCACGAAATCTTTTGGCACGCAACTGTTTATTTAAATTTTTAATAATTTCCTATGCAAAATAGCAAAAATAGCGCTCTAGGCGTGCTTATTACTCGTTTCTTATTTTAACTGCCTTATTATTAAGGTAAAATATATTCTTAAATTTGAAGTACTATAAAATATAATTCATTCTGGAATTCTGAATCTTCCATTTTTGAAACTGATCCATTTTGAAGATGTTTACAATTGAAAATTCGACATCTAATTTATTTTGAAATGTTTATAGTTTAAAGTCAGAAAATTTTGAATATTTTTTTGAAATAGGTCTATCCTGAACATTTGCAATTGAGGATACTTTAGTTATTAATATGTGTAATTTAAAATAATGGAGTTTTTAGTGTTTTTAATTTTTAATCTTCCAAATTGAAGAAATTTCGAAACTAAATCATCAAAATTACAGAATTTTTCATTATAAATTTTGAAAATTAGAAACCTTTCAATTTTGAAAGCTTTACAATTCAAAGATCAGCAATTCTGCAGTGTTAAAAAATGAAAAAATTTTCAATTTAGAAAATATAGAATTATAAATTATTCAATTTTTGAGTTTATATTAAAAAGGTATGTAATTTTAGACATTTTTTTGGGAATACTTCAATTTTCAAGATTCATATTTGAAAATTCTTCAATTTCCATTATTGGCGATTTAAAATTCTGCATTTGAAAATTTTGCAATTTTGAATTGTTACAATTGAAAATTCTTTAATTTAGAAGATGCATAAATAAAAATTCTTAAATTGTGATGATTTTCAAGGTCAAATGTCAAGTTTTAATTTCTAAATCTACCAATTTATAGAAATTTTGAAAGTAAATTATAGAAATTACACAATTTTTAATAATTTTGAAATTTAAAACTTGCATAATTTTTAATTGTAAATTTTTGAAATTAAAAACTCACTAAATTTAAAGATTTGCTATTAGAAGTTCTACAACAACTTTAAATTTGAAGATTTTATAAATTTGAAGATTTCAACGATTTGCAGTTTAAAATTCTCCAATTTTAAAGATGTATTTAAATAAAGGTCCTCAAATTTTGATGATTTTAAAGATCAAAAGTCAAGAGCACAGAAAAATACCGATGATCAAAGCTCAAAATGCAGCTATATGCACGTTAGAGTTCCACACTTGAAATATTCTCATTTTGATCAAAAAATCAGATTTTGAGAAAATAAGAAATGAACTGCGAAAAAAATGATGCCACCCTTTTTTTTGAGTTTTCAATTCTAACTCTTCCAAATTGATGAACTTTCAAATGAAAATCATCAAAATTACAGAATTGTCTATTGTTAAATTTAAAACTTGCCTAATTTTGAATTGCAAATTTTTAAAAATAAAAAACCTTCAATTTTAAAAGATTTACAATTCAAAGTTCTACAATTCTGAAGAGTAACAATTGAAAAATCTTGAATTTTAAATATATAGAATTGCAAATCATTCCATTTTCAACATTTATATTATAAAGGCATGCAACTTTGAACTTTTTTTTTAATAGTTAAATTTTGAAGATAATTTTGAATTCTCTAAGTTTAACGATCTGCAATTTGAAAATTTCCATTTTTGAACATTTTCAATTGCTGACTCTTCAGTATTTAACGGGTATAATAGAAAATTGTGCTAATTTAAATGTTTGTTTTAATAGTTCAATTTTGAAGATTCAAAATAAAAATTTATTTCATTTTATAGATTTTCAATAGAAAATTCTTTCATTGTGAAGGGGAAGAATGACAGCGTTAAAATAATTTTTAGGAAATTTTTATAATTTTTCACATAATATTGTTATTTGGATCTAACATGATAAGAATTTGATATTCTAGTTCAAACTAAAGAATTTCCATTTAATCGCAACAACTCCAAGTGGAAAGAGAATTTGATAAGATGTCAAACTGACTTACTTTCCACTGAAAGATTATTATTTTTTAAGTAATTAAATTGCCTCAAGTATTTTTTCACTGGTTCCTTCGATTAGTCAAACTCTTGGCTCCAAAAATTTCATACGACTTATTCTTCTAATTTCCATTAAAAATATATTTTACATGTTTTTATTAGAAGTGTCATTCGGTACGAGGTGAATAAGTTGTTGCATGTTAAATCCGATACAGTTTGGAATCGTAAAATTTGTATATCTATTGAGAAACAATCACACTGTGTACATTCAAAAATGTTTTTGAATAAAAGTTTTCGATTATTGTATCATGAATGTTAAACAATGTTCTTCGAAAACTGATGGGAAAGCCTTAAAATGTGAATATTCATTTCCTACCAAATCCAAAAGAGTACCATCTGAATGTAATTGCAACGTGTTCAAAAAGTCTAAAATACATGATAAATGACTAATATTATTTATGTGATGGAATTTCTATATTTAGAATGAATATTCTCTTTTAATGTGAGAGATAGAAAAGAATTGTCGATCTTCTGGTCTATCAAAAAGCTCCTTCATTGAGCTATCATTCGACGTGTCCAAATGACAAGGTTCCAGCTCTGAAAGACCAAATGAAAAGGTGCTAACTCGTGGAGAAAAAAAGGAAAGGTTCCAACTCGTGTGGCAAACTCTTGAAGCTTCCAAATCCTATATAAATCATATAGGGAACATCAGCGCCCTACACTGTAGCACCTTTTCATTTGGTCTCCACGAGTTAGCACCTTCTCATTTGGTTTCCACGAGTTAGCACCTT
>CAKNYM010052414.1:132134-153798 GCA_932195095.1 Andricus curvator
TATTTGATAACAGAAAATTAACAATTTTGTTGAAAATTGAACTATTTTATCGAAAATTCGTTTTTCTTTGAGGTAAATTTTTTTCAACTGAAAATGTAACTAATCCATTATAGGTTGAAAATTAATATTTTTAATTAAAAATTTATCTTTTCTAGTTGAAAATTTAACAATTTGGTTGAAAGTTCGACTTTTGAGGTTGAATTGAACTTTTTTTGATTTCAAAATAAAATATTTTTAGGTTGAAATATCAACTATTACATTTCAAGTTGAGACTTCATCTTTTTTGATTAAAAAATCAACTTCTGTTTTGTAGAAAATATGTAGATATTGTTTGCTTGAACATTCAAGAATTTTGTAAAAAATCAAACTGTTCGGTCGAAAATTAACTTTTTGGTTTGAAAATTTATATTTTCAGGTTGAAATTCAACTATTTTGGTGGAAAATTCAACTATTTGGTTGAAAATTTAACTATTTATTTGAAAAAGTAACTATTTGATAACAGAAAATTAACCATTTTGTTGAAAATTTTACTATTTATTTGAAAATGCATGTATTTTGTTGATAATTCGTATTTTTTGTAGAAAATTAATCTTCTTGGTTAAAAAATCAACTTTTCGGTTGAAAATTCAAATATATATTTTCTGGTTGGAAATTGAACTATTTTATCGAAAATTCGTTTTTCTTTGAGAAAATTTTTTTTCAACTGAAAATGTAACTAATCCATTATAGGTTGAAAATTAATATTTTTAATTAAAAATGTATCTTTTCTAGTTGAAAATTTAACAAACTGGTTGAAAGTTCGACTTTTGAGGTTGAATTGGACTTTTTTTGATTTCAAAGTAAAATCTTTTTAGGTGGAAATATCAACTATTACATTTTAAGTTGAGACTTCATCTTTTTTTATTAAAAAATCAACCACTCTTTCGTAGAAAATACGTATTGTTTGCTTGAAAATTCAAGAATTTTGTAGAAAATCAAACTATTCGGTCGAAAATTAACTTTTTTGTTGAAAATTTATATTTTTTATTTCAAATTCAACTATTTTGGTAGAAAATTCAACTATTTTGGTAGAAAAATCAACTATTTGGTTAAAAGTTTAACTATTTATTTAAAAATTTAACTATTTGTTAATAGAAAATGAACAATTTTTTTGAAAATTGAACCATTTGGTTGAAAATTCATCTTTTTGGTTGAAAATTCAACTTCTTGGTTGGAAGTTGAACTAATTTGTTAAACAAATTTTTTTATTAAGATTCAGATATTTCATTGAAAATTTAACTATTTTGTATGAAAAAAAAAATATTTTTAGTTTGAGTGAGGATACAACTATTATGTTAACAATTCGTCTTTTTTGGTTCAAAACTCAATTCGTTGAAAATTCATCTATCTGGTTGAGGATTGAATTATTTTGTTAAAAATTAATCTTTTTTCGTTGAGTTAAGAATTAAACTATTTTGTTAAAAGTTTAATTATTCTGGTAAAGTAATTTTTTTTTGGTTTAAAATTCAACTGCTTTATTGAAAATTCATTATTCTGGATTGAAAATTTATCTTTCTTGGTTAGAAAGTGAACTTTTTTGTTAAAAAATTTCACTATATTCTAAAAAAATTCGTCTTTTTGGCTTGAAAATTAAACTAACTCGTTGAAAATGCAACTGTGTTTAGTTAAATTTTAACCTTTTTTGTTTCACAATTCAACCATTTGGTTGAAAATACATCTGTGTGGGTTTCAAATTCAACTATTTGGTTAAAAATACAAATTCGAATGTTTTGTTAAAAAGTTATCCTTTATTATTTGTATTAAAAATTCAAATTTATTGGTTGAAAATTGATTTTTTTGATAAGAATTCAACTGTCTTCGAAAAAATTCGTCTTTTTGAGTTGAAAATTGAACTATTTGGTTGAGAGTTCAAATATTTTGTTGAAATTTCGTCTCTTTTACTTAAAGTTTCAACTATTTTGTTTTTAATGCAACTGTTTGGTTAAGACATTTTTTTTTGAAAATTTTTCTATTTTTGTTGAAAATAAGTCTTTTTTGTTTGAATATTCCCCTTTTTTGGTTGTAAATTAAACTATTTTGTTAAAAATCAATATATTGCGGCTTGAAGTCTTAGTCATTCAAAAATAGTCCAAAATTAGTAACGCAGTTTATCGACGAACCGTAATTCAGACATTAAAATTGTATTATATTTTCCATATGTCTAAAAATTTTGAAGCAATTATAATCTAATTTTATTAATTTTTACTGGACCCCAAAGAATAATTTTTTATGAATAATCTTAACCAATAAACACAATTAACTGGGAAAACGTAAAGTTTAATTTTAAATATTAATTACTAATTCCATTTCGAATCAGGAAAAATGATAAGAAACGTCCAGGTCATGGTATCTGATAGGATGTCTTTTTTATATTAGCAGAAACATTTTTAAAATATTGGAAATGATGAAGATGTGGGATTTTTTCAAAAATCTTCTTTTCATGTTTGTCTAATCAACAAAAAATCGATAAAACTGCGAATTGAAATCAAATACCTGATTTGAAATAAAATTGGTCTTTTTTCAAACATTCAAAAACTTATGAGTTCAAATAAATAAGGTCTTGCGCAACAAAGTAGAATTCCATAATAATTAATTATTAATTATTAAATCACAATTTCGAAAATTTTAAATGTGATTCCTGGTTCGAATTTTTATTCCCAGTCAATTCCCGGTTTTTCGCAGTTTTTTTTTTAATTTCCGGCTATTTCCCGGCTTTCGCGATTAGTAGACACCCTGTTTGAATGATAGAGATTGATCACCTTTCGTTTGATTTTCTCCTTCGGTATATTATACTGGGTACTGACATAATTCAAAATTTGCTGTGGGGTGGGTCCCTGAATTTCGGTGAGGCTTCTAAGAGCACGAATGACGATCCCAAATGTCTTCAGGCCTTCATCACCCATGTTTCAGCCCTTTTTCATCAATATTGATTCCCTTGACTATCGACTAGGATGGGGAATTTACAATACATGACAAAGCATTTCTCTCTTTTAGGGGAAAAATCTAATGCATTTTATTTAGCTTTATTCTAATTAGATACAGTCTTATTTTATCATTACTTATAATATTTTTAAACAACTTTGATAAATATTAAATCAAATGTAATGAAAGTAAAAGATGCAAAATTTCTTAAATTTTAACTCAAAGATTTTTTAAAGTGCAAGAGCATCAAACGTGAATAATAAATTAATAAAAAAGTTTCCAACTTCAATCCTGCAAAGCATTAAATTTCAAATCTTTTACAATTCTGCGAAATACTTTTTAGAATCTTTGAAATCCCGTGAATTTTTGTACAACTCTTTATTGGAATACCTTAAAATCATTAGAAATTACTTCAAATCTTTGAAATCATATCCAATTCCTTTAAATTTTTGAAATCCTTGAAAATTTCCGGGATTTTTTTTAAACCTTTTGAAATATTTTGCAATTCTGTGGCTTCGACATTTTGCATTTTGCTTCTGAGTTCATTCTTACCTTCAAGAAAAATTAAAAATTTTCATTTCCCTTGGACTATAGGCTGCTTTCTCTCAGAGTCAGTTTTGAAAATATCATACTTTTAATTTGTGAGAATGTATATAAAAATCGAAAAATTATTTCGTAATTAAATATCGGCTGGAATAGTTGTGATTCACACTGAATTTACATATTCAATTGAAATATAATTACAACAAATTTGATAGTAAAAGTTGACAGGACACAAGTCAAAGAATTTTAGAATTTAAATTAACAGTTGATAGGTGATTTTTTTATTGTGGCCAACTTCAAAATATATTTTAATCAAGGGGTTAAACATTCTTGAAATATGGTGTATACTGCACATCTCCCATGAAATCCCTGTAAATTTTGAAAAATTACCCCATTGAAATCCCTTCAAAACTTTCGAAATTATTTAAAATTATTAAATTTTATTTGAAATTCCTTAAAACTTTTAAAACCCTTAAAAATTTCCTGATTTTTTTCTAAATCTCTTGAAATATTTTGGTATTACATGGAATACTTTTATTAATATTTGAAATCCTACAAAAATATTCGAATTCTTTGGCCAATCTCTTAAAATCCCTGAAAATTTGGTAAAATACCTTATTGAAATCGTTTGAAATCTTTTGAACTTACTTCAATTCATTTAATTTCATTTGAAATTCCTGGAAACTTTTCGAATCCTGAGGGGCCTGAATATTTTCTAAATCTCTTCAAATTTGTTACTATTCTGTGAAATCTTTTTAAGAATCTGCGAAATCTCTTAAAATTTGGTGAAATCTCTTAATGAAATCCCTTAATTTTTTTAAATTACTTAAAATCATTCAATTTCGTCTGAAATTCCTTGAAACCTTTGAAATCCTTCAAAATTTCCTAAATCTTTTCTAAATCTCTTGAAATCGACAGAAATTTGGTAAAGTCCCTTATTTAAATCCCTGAGTTTTTTTTTAATTACTCAAAATTACTTAATCTCATTTAAAATTCCTTGAAACTTTTGAAATCATTAAAAACTGACTGAATATTTTTAAATCTCTTGAAATCTTTTGCTATTCTATGGAATCCTTTTAAAAATCTTTAAAATACCGTAAAAATGTTTGAAATCCTTTGATAATCTCTTGGAATCCCTTGAAATTTTGTAAAGTACCTTATTAAAATCTCTTGAAATATTTTTAACTTACTCAAAATCCTTTAATTTCATTTAATATTGGTTAAAACTTTTGAAATTTTAAAAAATTTCCTAAGTCATTCCTAAAATCTCTTGAGATCTTTTCCGATTCTGTGGAATCTTTTTGAAAATCTTTAAATTTCCGCAAAAATGTTTGAAATCCTTTGATAATCCCTTGAAGTCCCTTGAAAACTTGTAAAATCCCTTACATTTTTGTTATCAATTGAAATCACTTAATTTTATTTGAAATTCATTGAAACTTTTGAGATCCCTGGTGGAAAAAATTTTTACAAGGAAGTAAAAAGTTAACAATAAAGTACAAGTTTCTACAATTCAGAAATTTGTATAACTTTTTATTAATATTTTTGTTTTACTTTGTTGTAAAAATCTGCAAGGTATTACAGAAAACTACAGAATTTTACATTTTTTTAATTTGGGTGTTTGACGTCATGAAAACAGTTATAATTTTACGTAAATTATTGTAGAAAATTACAAATTTTTACAAAAAAATACAAGATTTTACAAAAGTTGAAATATTGGAAAACTGTACGTGAAATTATGTTGTATATTTTTACCAAGCACTTTTGCTATAATAATCAATCACACTGAACTGTAGTTCGATTATTAAAAATTGAACAATAATTGACTTTACAGGACGATTCAATTTTCCAATTTGAAAGTCTCAGTAGTTAAACAAATGTAAACGTCCGATTGAAACTTTATAAACTATTCCTAATTTAAAAATAATTCGAAAAATTAAACGCTCTTATTCAATTCCAAATCCTATTTAAATATTGTTTCAATCTGAAATATTCTATTTTTAACCCATTGAAATTGAAAATTTTTAATTAAGTGAGACATTTTTTTGACATTTTAGCAATATTTCACTTTTCATTATAAATCAAATATTAAAAACTGAACAATTTTAAACTGAATTATTTGAAATAGAAAGCCTTGAATCGTTAAGATTTCAGAGTGTTAAATTAAAACTTTGTACGTTAAAATTTTAATTGTTCTATTTAACACATTTTTAATATGTAAGTGAAATTATTGAATTTGGTGCATAAATAACAATTGAACAATTATCAATTTGGAAAAAATGTGATTTAGTTAAAGAGATATTTACCAGTTCTGAGAAGATCCTAACTTAATTTAAAAATGAAAAAGATTTCATAAAGAAACAACTAAATTCAGATTTTTGAAAATTTAGAAATAAAATTTTGAAACCTAAAAAAAAATTTCTGAACGTTGCTGGGAAAATTTAATATTAATTTTTATTTTGAAAACAAATTTAAGAAAATTATTGAAAATATTTAACAAATTTTGAATAATAAATAACAATTGAGCAATTATTGATTTGGAAAATAATCGCGTAAGTTTAAAATATGTTTAGAAGTTTTGAAAAGATTCCAAAATAATTTGAAACGTGAAAAGATTTCAAAACATTTAAAACACAATGTAGATTTTCGAAGATGTTCAACACAAAATTTATAAGCATTTTAAGCATTTTGAAAGGTTTTAAATAAATAAAAAAATGTGTATCAAAATTCCGAGAAAAACTAACAATAATTTTTTTGTTGGAAACATTAATTTAAAAAGAATATTTAATAAGATTTCCAACATTTTCATAAAAGAATCTGGATGATTTTAAGGTAATTTTTTTACTTTTGCAAGATTTTCCAAACATGTTTGGAAAAGTTTGAGTTCCAAGATAATAAACTTATTATCAGATTTCTGGAAAATTTTGAAATTATTTTTTTTAAACAATTTTTAATGTATAAATTAATGTTTCTAGCTTAAAATTGTTTAAATGACATAATTTGGAAAATTTATATATATTTTTATTCATTCTTCAATTCATAGCTTTGAAAATGATAGCGTGGATTCCTTTTTTTTATATTTTAAATGTACAATCTATGAAAGATAAAAATTGAAATTTTGTAGTGTAACGGCTTTTAATTAAAAAAATTTCAATTGAAAATTTTTTAAAGCTGCAATTTTTTAAAGCTGCAAATTTTTAAAGCTGCAATTTTATACGCAAAAATTACTGAGTGTTTGAATTAACATTTTTAAAGCTTTAATTTGAAAAGTTTAAAATTCAAAAGTATTGCACTTTGAGTGTTTTAATTTGCGGTTCATTTTTTATAACTTCACATGAAAAAAATTTATTTTCAAGAGTTCGAATCTTTTAATTTCAATGACCGTGGTCATTCTTTCTCAATTGTTCAATTCTGATTCGCAGTCAAAAAGTGGTTCTTTTCCGACCTAGGATAATAAATATTTAAAATATTGCAATGACATATATTTTGTCCAATCGATTTCTATATATTTGAGAAAAAACTTCAAACGTAAGTTTTTTTTTAAATAACGATTATTCATTCTTGTCTTGAATATTCTACCATCCATTTAAAATTTCAACAATATTCTAAATATTTTTCATCCTAGGTCAAAAAAGAACAACTTTTTGGCTGCAAAAGCTGTAAATTCCTGCAGATTCTTGTAGAAATTAAAAACTACAATAAAATACAACAACGTACAAAAAAATACAAAAAAGTGCAAAATTCGTCTCAGTAATAAAAAAAAGTTGTACTGTTCTATAATTTTATTTGTAATTTATTGTATTTAATTGTAGATTCCTGTGAAAATAGTTTTAGTTTTCTGTACTTTTTAGTTAAAATTTTTCCACCAGGGACCCTTAAAAATTGTTTGAATTTCATCTCAATTTCTTGAAATCTTTTGCTATTTTAAGGAATCCTTTTAAAAAATTTTGAAATCCCGCAAAAAATTTTGCAATCCTTTGATAATCCCTTGAAATTTCTTGAAATTTTGTAAAATCATTTTTTGAAATTTCTTGTAAATTTTTTGAACTTACTTAAAATCACTTTCTCTTATTCGTTGAAATCTTAAAAAATAGCCTGAATCTTTTCTGAATCTCTTGCAATCTTCTGCTATTTTCTGGAATCTTTTTAAAAATCTTTGAAATCCCGCATAACTTTTTTAAATCCTTTAATAATTCATTGAAATCCCTTGTAATTTTGAAAACTCATTTATTTAAATCACTTAAATATTTTTTGAACTTACTTGAAATCGTTCAATTTTCCTTGAAACTTTTGAAATCCTTAATAAAAATTGCGTAAATTTTTTCTAAATCTCTGGAAATTTTGTACTATTCTGTGGAATCTTATCAAAAATCTTTGAAACCCAGCTAAATTTTTTGAAAGCCTTTAGAATTCTTGAAGATTCCTTGAAATTATGTAAAATCCCTTCTAGAAATTACTTAAAATTATTTAATTTCGGTTGAAATTCCTTGAGACTTTTATAATCCTTGAAAATTGTCTGAATATTTTCTAAATTTCTTGACCTATTTTGGCATTACATATATGAAATCCTTTTATAAATCTTTGTAATCCTACAAAAATATTGGAAATCCTTTGTTAATCCCTTGAAATCCCTTGACCTATTGTAAAATACCTCATTTTATTTTCTAAATTTCTTAAAATCTTTTGATATTCTGAGAAATCCTTTTAAAAATCTTCGAAATGCCTTAAAATTTTATGAAATTCTTTTAAATTCCTTGAAATTCCTTGAAATCCTTTAAAGTTTTGTAAAATCACTTATTGAAATCCCCAGAAAGAAAGAAAAAAACCTGAATATTTTCTAAATCTTTTGAAATCTTTTGCTATTCTATGAAATCCTATTAAAAGCCTTTAAAATCCCCTGAAAATTTTTTAACACTTTTTATAATCCCTTCAAATTTCTTGAAATTTTATAAAATCCTTTACTGAAATCCCTTGATTTTTTTAAATTACTTAATATCATTTAATTTCATGTGAAATTCTAGTAAATCTTTTTTAAATCTCTTAAAATCTTTTCATATTAAAACTAATCCTTTTAAAAATCTTTGAAATACCGCAAAATATTTGAAATCTTTTGATTATCCCTTGAAATTGCTTGAAATTTTGTGAAATCACTTTTAGAAATCCCTTGTAAGTATTTTAAACTTACTTAAAATCATTTAATTTCATTCATAATTTGTTGCAATTTTCGAAATCCTTAAGCATTCCCTGAATATTTTCTAAATCTTTTGACATCTTTGGCTATTCTGTGAAATACTTTTAAAAATCTTTAAAATCCCTGGAAATTTTATGAAATTCTTTCAAATCCCTTGAAATGCCTTGAAATCCTTTGCAGTTTTGTAAATCCCCAGAAAGAAAGAAAAAAACCAGAAGGTTTTCTAAATCTTTTGAAATCTTTTGCTATTCGGCGAAATCCTATTAAAAGCCTTTTAAAATCCCCTGAAATATTTTTAAAACTTTTTATAATCCCTTCAAATTCCTTGATATTTTGTAAAATCCCTTACTGAAATCCTTTGATTTTTTTAAATTACCTAATGTCATTTAATTTAATTTGAAATTCTGTGAAACCTTTGAAATCTTTAAAAATTGACTTAATCTTTTTTAAATCTCTTAAAATCTATTGATATCAAAACGAATCCGATTAAAAATCTTTGAAATCCCGCAAAAATATTTGAAATCCTTTGATCATCCCTTGAAATTCCTTGAAATTTTGTGAAATCACTTTTATAAATCCCTTGTCAATCTTTTGAACTGATTTTAAAATCATTTAATTTCATTCCTAATTTCTTGCAATTTTCGAAATCCTTGAAAATTCCCTAAATCTTTTCTAAATCCCTTGACATCTTTGAAATCCCTTGAAATTTTATCAAATTCTTTTAAATCCCTTGAAATGCCTTGAAATCCTTTGAAGTTTTGTAAATCCCCAGAAAGAAAGAAAACAACCTGAAGGTTTTCTAAATCTTTTGAAATCTTTTGCTATTCTGTGAAATCCTATCAAAAGCCTTTTAAAATCCCCTGAAATTTTTTTTAAACTTTTTATAATCCCTTCAAATTCCTTGAAATTTTGTAAAATCCCTTACTGAAATCCCTTGATTTTTTTAAATTACTTAATATCATTTAATTTCATTTGAAATTCTTTGAAACCTTTAAAATCCTTAAAAATTGTCTAAATCTTTTTTAAATCTCTTAAAATCTATTGATATCAAAACGAATCCGATTAAAAATCTTTGAAATCCACTGATTATCCCTTGGAATTCCTTAAAATTTTGTAAAATCACTTTTAGAAATCCATTGAAAATCTTTTGAACTTACTTAAAATCATTTCATTTCATTCCTAATTTGTTGCAATTTTCTAAATCCTTAAAAAACTCCCTGTTTTTTTCTAAATCTCTTGACATCTTTGGCTATTCTGTGGAATCCTTTTAAAAATCTTTGAAATTCATTGAAATCTTTTTTAAAAATTTAAAACCCAGCATAATTCTTCAAAATCCTTCGATCATTCCTTGAAATCCATAGGGACACCTTAAAATATTCTGATATATCTAAAAATTATGCAAATGCCCCTAAAAATTTCCCGAAGTATTTTGAAATTTCGTGAAACATCTCAAAATCTAATATCTTTTGAATTCCATTAAAATACTTTGAATTCCATTAAAATACTTTGAATTTCAGAAATTATTCATTGCAATGTATTGCAATTCCTTGAAATCTTCTAAATTCTTTGAAATCAATCTTTTTAAATACCCTACAATACAATTCTTTTAATCCTGTCAAATTCCTTGTAATTTTTTTTAAATCTTCCAAACTTTTAAAATTCAATAATATGCCTTGAAATGAAATCAGATTCTCAAAATCCTATGAAATCCCTGGAAATCTGTTGAAATCTGATGGACAACCCAAGTGAAATCCCGCAGAAACTCCCTTGAAACCTGATGAAATCTCTTGAAGTATTTTGGAATCTTTGAAATACCTGGAAATCCCTTCAAATTTTTTGAAATCACTCAAATTAGTCAAATTTAATTTAAAATTCCTGGAAACTTTTGAAAACCTTGATAATTGCCTGAATTTTTTCTAAATCTTTTGAAATCTTTTGCAATTCTGTGGAATCTTTTTAAAAATCTTGATTATTTCGGGAAATTTTTTTAAATCCTTAGTTAATCCCTTGAAATCATATGAAATTTTGTAAAATTATTGATTGAAATAATTTAAAATCTTTTGAGATTACTTTAAATCTTTGAAATCCTATACATTTTCTGGAAACTTTTGAATCTTTAGAATTACAAGACATTTTGTAAAATCCCTTGATAATCTCTTAAAATCCCTTCAAATTTGGTAAAATCCTTTATTGAAATACCTTATAATCTTTTTAAATTACTTCAAATCTTGGAAATGCTATAAAATTCCTCGAAAGTTTTGAAATCCTTAAAAATTGACCAAATTTTTTCCTTTCAAAAATCTTTGAAATTGTTTGAAATTCTTCCATAATCTCTTGAAATCCCTCAAAATTTTCTAAAATCCTTAAATGAAATCCCTTAAAATCTTTAAAATCACTTAAAATCATTATTTAAAATTCCTTGAAACTTTTGAAATCCCTAAAAATTGCCTAAATTTCTTCTAAATCTTTTGAAATCTTTTACAATTCTGCGAAATACTTTTTAGAATCTTTAAAATTACGCGAAATTTTTTCAAATCTTTTGATAATCCCTTGAAATCCCGTGAATTTTTTTACAGTCCCTTATTGAAATACCTTAAAATCATTCGAAATTACTTCAAATCTTTGATATCCTATCCAATTCCTTCAAATTTTTGAAATCCTTAAAAATTGACCAAATTTTTTCCTTTTAAAAATCTTTGAAATAGTTTGAAATTCTTCGATAATTCCTTGGAATCCCTGGAAATTTAGTAAAATCCTTCATTGAAATCCCTTAAAATCTTTTAAAATTAATTAAAATCATTAAATTTCATTTTAAATTCCTTGAAACTTTTGAAATCCTTAAAAATTGCCTGAATTTCTTCGAAATCTTTTACAATTCTGCGAAATACTTTTTAGAATCTTTGAAATTACGCGAAATTTTTTCAAATCCTTAGATAACCCCTTGAAATCCCGTGAATTTTTGTACAACCCCTTATTGAAATATCTTAAAATCATTCGAAATTCCTTCAAATTTTGGAAATCCTCGAAAATTTCCGCGATTTTTTTGAAAACTTTTGAAATATTTTACAGTTTTGTGAAATCCTTTTTAAAAAATTTGAACTCTTGTGAAATTTTTTGAAATCCTTTGATAATTCCTTGAAATTTTGTAAAATGCCATATATTGAAATCACTTTAAATCTTTTGAAATTACTTTGAATATTTGAAATTCTATAAAATTGATTCAATCTTGCCCAGTTCCTTTCAATATTTTAAAATATCTAAAATCTAAATCCATACAATCATATGAAATCCCTGGAAATCTGTTGAAATCGCTGAAATATCACGTACGCAGAAAATTTAACCATGAAGGGTTAATCAATTTAGAAATCTGATGGACAACCCCAATGAAACCCACGGAAACTCCCTTGAACCCAGATGAAGTTTTTATTTTTTTTCTCTTGAAGTTTTCTGAAATCTTTCAAGTACCTTAAAACACCTTTTGTTAATTAAATTTATTCAGAAAAAAGATCTCCTTTCTCTCCGCTGGGATTCGAACGCCAGGTCAACTGATTGCCGGTCAGGTGCTCTACCACTAAGCTACTAGAGAAATCGGTAGAAGAATCCTTTTTCTGAAACACGCTTTATTTTGCAAGATGTTATGTTTTAATACAAGTCAATTTTTACTAGGAGTCTGTATTATCATCGGAGATGGTAACGATCAATCAGAAGAGAAAGCTTTTCACACACTGTGAAAATGGAAATCTACAATATCGATCAAAATTATCTCCTCATAATGAAGCGTGTTTCAGAAAAAGGATTCTTCTGCCGATTTCTCTAGTAGCTTAGTGGTAGAGCACCTGACCGGAAATCATTTGACCTGGCGTTCAAATCCCAGCAGAGCGAAAGGAGAAGATCTTTTTTCTGAATAAATTTAATAAAAAAAATTTTTTATTTATAACTTTATCTAGTCTGAGAAGATGTTAAAGATTTTCTGTATTAGAGGAGATAACTTTGATCGATATTGTAGATTTCCATTTTCACAGTATGTGAAAAGATTTCTCTTCCGATTGATCGTTACCATCTCCGATGATAATACAGACTCCTAGTAAAAATCCGCCTTAAAACACCTTCAAAAATTGTTGAAATCCTTTGAAAACACTCAACATTTTTTGAAATTTTGAAACACGAGTACACTGAAGAATCGAGTAGTCAACCCCTCCACTTTAACAGCTCTTGAATGAAAAAATCCAAATTTTGTATCTAATGAAAGATTTCCTCGGTGAAAGATTATGAATGCTCCCAATTAAAAAGCAGTTAAAATTATCGACACTGCTTGAACCTTCTATTGTTAGAAAGTCGGGAACGATAAAGAGGAAATCAATATCCGCTTAACAAAGGGTGAAAAAGGTGAAACAAAAATCGAGTCTTATTTAAACTCATCGACCCTTTAGTTGGAAGATAAGTGGAAAAGGGAAGTCTCATAATGGAGTCTTCACTCGCGAAGCCAGCACAATATTTTTGCGACAAAATCGAAAGTGCTCGGCTTTGAATACGTAGCCCAAAGCAAAGCCCCTTTCGATGTCGCTTGCCCCCAGGAGACGACGTGAATGGTCGAACCCTTTTGATGCCGGTATAATATTCAACCGAACCCCGCAGAACAAACCCTTCTGATTAATAGTTGGTCGAGTGTGCAATGTGCATGACTATTCGCTACACGGAAAACGGAATTGTTTTGGTCTCTCTGGTTCTGCTGCTTCTCAAACAACAGGTCAAAAAATTTTTTACCAACAGTCGATATAAAAACTATCAAGAGTACGCCGAGAGGTCAACCACTCTGATTATGTATATTGAATTACATATATTCTCACCCTTTCCTTCAAAACACCATACTTTTTGTTTTATTTTCCTTAATTTTGAGGCCCACGTCCTTCATGCTTATATTCAGTTTGCTCAACATTCTTTGCAAATCTTTGCATGACTCTGCCATAACAAACTTATCATCTGCAAACGCTAACCCACGTACCCTTACTGTCCTGAGATCCACAAATAATCATAAATTCACGAAATAATAATAAATAAATAAACAAATAAATAAGGGGTCATCCACAATTCATGTAAGGCGTTTTTCTCAAATGTTCAACACACTCTCCCACCATGTATAACATACCGTGAGATTTGCTGTCCTCTCCCTCCCTCTCCAAATCTTGCTGAGATTTTATAAACTTAGGGAACAAAATGAAATATAAAATATAAACTCTGTTAATTGAATAAACGTAGAAGCTCAATTAAATTAGTTTTAGAAAATTAAACGCAACACACATACAAGCGCACACACGCACCGCGCGTTTGGGCGAGCGTGTGTGCGGGCCACGTACAGGCGAACCTACTTTCCAGTTCCCAGATTTGTCGGGCAAGCTCGTGAGTCCTCTGAGAATCTTTTCCCAATGACTCGTAATATTTTTGTAATTATTCACATAAAAAAAAAGTGATGAACCATTTTAGAATTTTCACATCGAGTTCGTAAATTCTTTCTCAAAGTTCTCAGATTATTTGCGAAAATACATCACTATCCGATGAATTTTTCTCATATCGAAAACCTAGCTACTAGTTCGTGACTTTTTTACGGATAAATTTTTTCCGTGTAGTTTGATTTAGCGGGTATATTATTGTAAAACGTTTATTTACTTCTTTTTAAATTCATATTGTTGATATTTTTTTGTTCGAAAGCGTGAAAAACCGCTTCTTATTAATTACTTTTTAATTTTTAGTAGAAAAACTCATCCAATCTTTTTAAATGTCTTGCAGCATAATAATTTTGAATTTATAAATAAGTTTGATTTAAAATTTTCGAAAATTTCCAGTTGTGAATATTTAAAATACTCAATTTTGAATATTGCAAATAATTTGGTTTGCAATGCCTAATGTTAAAATCTTCGAATTTAAAGGTTTCAAATTTTTAATTGTATAGTGTTAGATTGTTCAGAAGGCTTTATGTAATTAAAAAGTTGGATAAATTAACAATAATTGACAGAAATGGACTTGGAGATTTAACTCTTCAAAAACTGTTACAGATTAAACTATTTTTAAATTAGAACATGAAAAATTGTAATATTTACACGTGAAATTGTTCAAAATTGTATTAAATACATGCAGGAATCATCGCAAAAAATCGTTTTCCTTCCCCAAGCACAGACATTTTCTGGGTGGCGATTCGGCGGACGATTTCAAATTCCCGATCATTTCCCGGTTTTTCCCGGTCAATTTTTTCAATTTTCCCGGTGAACTAAAATTAACATTCATATTTGTCGCAAAACGCAAACATTTATTCTAATTCATGACGTTCATTCTGAACATCCTTTAACACAACAGAGCAAAACATTGCAAAATAAATAAATTAAAAAAAAATACTTAAATTTTCCACTTAATATATCAATTTTTCAAAAAAAAAATGAAACAGTTAAACTTTCAGTTGAAAAAATTAATTTTCAACAAAAAAAAAACGGATTTGCAACAAAAAAGTTGAATTTTCAACCAAAGTGATGAATTTTCAAATAAAATTATGAATCTTCAACAAAATTTCAAATTTTAAACAAAAAAAAATTAATTTTGAACTAAAATTATAAATATTTAACTGGAACATTCGAATTTGCAAGCAAAAAGATGAATTTTTAAACCAGGAGATTAATTTTCAAATAAAATGAATTATTTTGTACAAAAAAATACAATTTTTCAACAAAATACATGAATTTTTAACAAAATAGTTGAATTGTTGATTAAAGAAGACAAATTTTCAACCAAATAGTTGAATTTTGAACTAAATAAATCATAATTTTCAACCGAAAATTCAATAGTAACATTTTTAGTAAAAAAAAAATTAATTTTAAACCAGACTTAAAAGTTTTCAACTAAAACAATGAATATTCCACTGAAATAGTTGAATTTTCAAGCAAAAAAATTAATTTTTACTAAAAAAGATAAATTGTCAACTAAAACTTAAATAATTACATTTTAAGTTAAAAAAAAATAATTTTTAACCAAACAAAGGAAATGATGAATTTTCGAATAAAATTGTAAATATTCAACTGAAATAATATAATTTCAAACCAGAACGATGAATTTTTTACTGAAATGATGAATCTTTAACTAAAATAATTGAATTTTGGACCAAGAAGATGAATTTCTACAAAAAGACGAATTTCCATCTAAAAAAGATCATTTTTCTACCAAAAATTGAATAAATACATTTTTAGGCCAAAAAAGAAAGTTCAAAAAAAGAGATTAATTTTTAACTAAAATTATGGAATATCCAACTGGAATAATAGTTACCTTTTCATTTTAAAAAAGAATAATTTTCAACCAAAAAACATTCAAAGAAAAAGAATAGTTGAATTTTATGTCAAAAAGATGAATTTTCAACCATAAAGATTATTTTTTTACAAAAAAAAGTCAAATTTTTCACAAAGTACATGCATAGTTTAATTTTTAAATGCAAAATATCGATTTTCAACGAAATAGTTGAATTTTCACCAAAAAAAGACAAATTGATTTTCAACAAAGAAGTTACATTTTTAACTAAAGATGAATTTTAAATTAAAATATATAGGATATTAGAAGTTGAAGAAGAATCTGAATAGCTTCACTCTTAGTTAATTTTAATTGTTCTATACCGAAAATATTGTAAGTAATTTATTTAATAAATGACATGTTTTTTATACAAAATTATAGACAATGAAATGAATAATTTGATGAAAAAACTTCACCAAATTGGCAAATTTGTTTATGACAGCACTCTCAGCTCGCCGAAATTATTACAAAACATTTACTGAATTTTGTTCATGAACATATTGCTTAAAATGAGTTGCCTCGAAAAAAAGTAAATAAAGGTTTTCAAATAATTCCCGCGAGACGAAAGTGCTGCCATAAAATTGCCACTTCAAAACCTCCAAATCCTACTACCGTTTGGCCCGATTGGGAACGACTGAAACTTTGCAACACTCAATCGTTCCCAATCGTGCACACACGATTAAGAAACATGATAAGAAACAATTTAAATTTCTTTCTATTGTTCTAAATTGTTTGCAATTAATTATTTCTAGAAGGGATTCCGTAAAAAATATTGCAAACCGCTTTTGAAGAATACCTTCAACTCAGAAATTAATTAAACCAACAAAATCGACTAATTTAACCTTTAAGTGTGGACATGCGGTCGCATAGACCGCACCATGCTTCTGATATGTGAGTCTCTCCGCCCACTGGTGTAAAAGATAATTAACAATAAAATTTATAATTTTTTGTTACTTATTCCGATATCTCTTCATATACTTTTATAAGTGAAATAACAAAAACTTCCTTACTTATTTAGTTATATATAAATATATGGAGCGGTCTGTGAGACCTCAGGTCCACGTTAGTGCAAAAATAAAATCACTTCTATACTTAAAGGTTAACGACGATATCTTAAATTCTGAAAAAAAATTTAATATTAATTAGTAGTCGAAAATTAAGTTAACGGTTAGAATTCGTAAAATTAAATAAAAATAATAGTTATTTGAGGATTATCTTAATTTGAGTCATATTAAGTTATTCCCTAATAAATTGTTCCATTTGTATTTAATATTGTGTTTAATAATTAATGTTAATTCATGTTTAATTATTTCCAAATAATATTTCTAAATAAATATTTGAAATACTTAAAAGCGCATAAAAATAATAATAATTTTAAATGATGTAGTTTTTAACGTCTTTTTTTAAATTTGATTTTGAAGATTTACAATTGAATACTCTTTAACTTTGAAGATGTAACTGTGAATAAAAAATATTAAATTTTGATGATTTTGAAGAACTACAGTCAACTTCAAATTCTAAATCTTAAAATAATTAGAGAAATTTCGACATGAAAATTACAGATATTGACACTGCAGCAATATAGCCATTGTAAAACTTAACATTTTTATCATTTTTAAATGTAAAATATAAATAAAAATTCCTAAATCTGGATGATATTAAAGATCAAAAATCAAATTTTCCATTCTAAATGTTCCAAAGTCCAAAAATTTCGCTATACAAATTACAGAATTTCGAATTAAATAACGTAAAACTTACAAAAATCTTTGATTTTAAAGATTTACCATTCAAATTCGTGCGATCTTAAAGATATAAAATTGAAAACTCCTAAATTTTAGAGATGTATGAATACAATTTTTTTAATTTTCATGATTTTAGAAATCAAAAATCAAGTTTTTAGTTCTGAATCTTCCAAATTCAAGAAATTTCAAATGTAAATAATCGAAGTTCAAAAATTTTTCATTATAAAACTTGAAAATTAAATCATTTTTTATTGCAAATTTGAAAAATTAGAAACCCCTTAATTTCAAAAATTTACAATTTAAAGTTTTACGATTTTAAAGAGATAGAATTGTAAACTCTTCAGTTTTAGAGATGTATAGAGAAAAATTCTGAAATTTGGATGATTTTTGAAATCAAAAGTCAAGTTTTCAATTCTATATCTTTCAAATTCAAGAAATTTCGAATGTAAATCATGGCATTCAGAAAGTTTTAAATTTTTAATTGTCAAAATTAAACAATTCTCAAAATTAAAAAATTGTTCAATATTAAAGATTCATAAATAAATATTCTTAAATTCTGATGATTTTGGAAATCAAAAGTCAAGTTTTCAATTCTATATATCGCAAATTTAAGAAATTTTGAATGTAAATCATCGAATTCAAAGAATTCTTAATTTTAAATTGTCAAAATTAAACAATTTTAATTTTAAAGATTCATAAATAAAAATTCTTGAATTCTGATGACTTTGGAAATCAAAAGTCAAGTTTTCAATTCTATATCTCCAAAATTTAAGAAATTTTGAATGTAAATCATCGAAATTAAAGAATTTTTAATTTCAACTTGTCAAAATTAAAAACTCTTTAATCGAAAACTCTTGAATTTTACATATGTATAAAAGAAAATCACTTAATTTGAATGATTTTGCAGGTCAAAAGTCAAGTTCCCAATTTTACATCTTTCAAATTGTAATCTTCTTATGATCTTATCTTGTATCTTCGAATGTAAATAATAAAAAATACAGAATTTTCAATTGCAACTTTTCAGAATTAAAAACTCTTGAATTTTAAAAGATTTACAATTCGAAGTTCTGCATTTTCAAAGATTTAAAATGCATAATTCTTGATTTTTGGAAATATAGAAATACAAATCATTCAATTGTCAAGATTTATGTTTTAAGGGTATATAATTTGCAACATTTTTTATAAATAGTTCAATGTTGAAGATTTACATTTTCAGATTTTCAACTAAAAAAAATATATTTTCAGCGAAAATAGAATAGTTTAATTTTCAGTTAGAGAAATAAGTTTTTAAGCAAATGAAATAAATTTTCAACGAAATAGTTAAATGTTCAACCAAACAAATGAATTTTCTTCCAAAAAAATTAAATGTCTATCAAAAAAATTTTCGACCAAAAATTTCGTTAAATTTTTAGTTGAAAAAATTAATTTTCGTTAAAAAAACGTAATTTTTGACCAAAGAAATGAATTTTCAACCAGAAAGATTAATTTTCTACCAAAAAAGAATATTTTTGAACAAAATACATGAATTTTGAATCAAATATTTTAATTTTTACTGGAATTTTCAACCTAATAGTTGAATTTCCAACCAAAAAGGTGGATTTGTCACCAAGAAGGTCAATATTCTACCACGAAAGACAAAGTTTCAACAAATTAAAGAAATTTTCAAACGAATAGTTGAATTTTTAACTGAAGAAGATAAATGTTCAACGAAACATGGAATAATAAATTTAAATTAAAAATTCAAAGATTTTTCGGGTTTCAATCGTGTGCGAAACTATGAATGTTGCCGACGTTTCGTGAACATTGCAGTTCACTTCTTCAGGGCTGACCTGAAACTGAAGTTTCAGGTCATGTTGTTCTTAGGTATGTATTCTCTACGATGCCTGTGATTGGCCAGAGTGCCCCCTGGTGTGGGCTCGTGGAATAGTTAAATTTTCAGTTAAAAAAAAATGTTAACAAAATAGTTAAACATTGAAAAGAAAAAGATTTTTGAACTAAAATGATGAATCTTCAGCCAAAAAAATGAATTTTTAACAAAGTAATTCCACTTTCAACTAAGTAGTTGAATTTTGAACCAAAAAAGGTTTCAAGAAAATACCTTGAAAATGTATTTTTTATATTTTTTAAATGTTAAAAAATATAAAAATCAAGGTGTCAGATTATTATACACATGGAGAGTCCTATTTTGTTAATAAAAAAAACAATCTGCCAATTTTAAATAATTTCAAGTGGAAAAATTGTGTCATTCATATTGAGTTTTGTCTAAAGAAAGGGTAACTAGTGCGCGCTATAGTTATATATCATTTCGAATCTATTAATCTCTATAAATATGTAAAGACATAATTAGATCTCAATTGAGCTTTTGAATAATAAAAATTAATTACACATGCCAAAATGGTGAAAGTAATAAGAATTTAATGTTTGACGTCGAACAATCGGTTCCCCCTCGGTAATTGGTGCCTTCACCCTACAATCACAGTAAACCAATTCTAATTCTCAATTGTAAAAAAAAAGATTCAACAAAATAAATTTCTGTCTACATTATTATTAACAATTTAGAAGATTGAAAATAAAATAACATTGGGTTTTCTCTTGATTCTTTCCCTTTAACTAACAGCTCCCCAATTATTCCCCATATTGACCGAGCTGACCAGAAAGGGGTACGAACATGGCAGAAGCAGAACCTGCAAACTTCACCCTTTGCGGTTTGGTAAGCCAAGAATTATTTTTGTTCAGTTGGTGGAAAACGTGTAAAATAACATTATTTTAATTGTAACATAAGAAATAAATCTGAAACCAAACAAATTCTTTTAGTTTAACTGGCTGTCTGACTAAAGCTGTCATTTTCTACTAAACCACTATTTCTGTAATGCAAAAGTACAATTTTGCAAAATTGATCTACCTGAAAAAAGTATTTTCTTGTTTGAAATATCACTTATGTATTTTCTTTTATGTTCAATCCTTTTTGTTCAAAAATCAAACGCTTTTTTGAAATTCATCTGTTTGTATTGAAAATTCATCGTTCTTGGATTGAAAATTCATCATACTTGGCAGAAAAGGTCTTGGTTGAAAATTCAACTGTCTTCTAAAAAAATCGTCTTTCTGGCCTGAAGATTCGACTACATATTTGGTTAAAAATTCAACTATTTATGGTTGAAGTTAATTTTTTTTTTAATTCAACCAGTTGGTTGAAGATTCTACTTCGCAAAATCAAAATTTAAATATTTGGTTGAAAAATCGTTTCATTTTCTTGAAAGTTCAACTATTTGGCTGTAAATACAACCGTTTGGTCTACAATAATCTTTTTTTCTTAAATTCAAACATTTGGTTGGAAAATCGTTTTTCTTAGTAAAAAATTTATCTTCTATGTTCAAGAGCCAACTATTTTCTAAAGTATTAGACTTTTTAGCTTGAAAATTCAACTCTTTCGTTGAAAATTCTTCTTTTTTGACAAAAAATTAATCATTTTTTGCTTGAAAATTCAAGTATTTGGTTGAAAATTAATCTGTTTTGGTTGAGGATTTAACTATTGTGTTGGAAATTCGTTTTTTTGTGTAAAAAGTCAATTTTTTCAAATACAAATTTAACAATTTCATTTTTGATTAAAAAATGATCGCTTGTAGTTCAAAATTCAATTATTTGGTTGAAAATTAACTTTTCTTGAAAATTCGTCTTTTTAGCTAAAAAATTCAACTGTTTTGTTAAGAATTCGTCTATTTTGTTATAAAATTCTATTATTTTCTTGAAAAGTTAAACTATTTAGTTGAAAATTAATCTGTTTTGGTTGAGGATTTGACTATTTGGTTGAAAATTGGTCTTTTTTGGTTGGAAATTCATATTTTTGGCTTGAAAATTCAAGGGTTTTGTTGAGAATTCGTCTTTTTGGGTATAAAATTCTATTATTTTC
>CAKNYM010052414.1:153808-166510 GCA_932195095.1 Andricus curvator
GTTTTGTTGAGAATTCGTCTTTTTGGGTATAAAATTCTATTATTTTCATAAAAATGCAACTATTTGGTTGAAAATTAATCTGTTTTGATTAAGGATTCAACTATTTTGCTAGAAATTGGTCTTTTTTGGTTGAATTCAACTGTTTTTAATTTGAAATAATAATCTTTCTTTGGTTAAAATATCAACTATGTATTATATTTTTTGTTGAGAATAATTCTTTTTTTTCTTATTGAACAATTCAACTATTTTGTTGAAAATTTAATTATTTTGTTGCAAATTGATCTAATTTCTTGAATATTCGTCTTTTTTGCTTGAAAATTCAATTATTGGATTGTAAATTCCATTTTTTTAGTGATAATTAATTTTGCTTTTGTAAATTCAAATATTTGGTTGAAAATTCATCTCTGTTGGTCGAAAATGTAAGTACGTATTTACAAAATCAACGATTTTCTTGAAAACGCAACTATTTTGTTAAAAAGTCAACTGTTTATGATTGAAGTTCACTCTTTTTTGTTTGAAAATTAGACCATTTGGTTGAAAATTCGTCTTTATAGATCGAAAAATCGAATACTTGGTTAATTCGATCTAAATTGTTTTTGCTTGAGAAATAATTTTGATTCGTTGAAAATCCAACCATTTTGTTGAAAATGCAATGCATTTCAATTAGAAATCTTAAGTGTTTTATATTGAATTCAATATGGTACCTATACATTAACTATGTGTAGGTACCTATACATCAACTATGTATAGGTACCTATACAATGCTCTTCTGAGAGCATTTTGAGCTGTGAAGACTGTTAAAATACTATGTTTGTATGTTTTGCGTTTTATTTTAGTCGTTCAGCAAATTAAATAGAACAAAAAATTTTGACCCAAAGGGTGGGGGGTGGAAAAAAACGATAAAAATAGCGTGACGTAGTTTTTGAACGACCCCTTAAGAAGCACAAACATAAATTTAGATGCTAAGTGGCATGATGACAGTTTTAATGCAACAATCATAATCGATAAACTGCAATTAATTCAAATACCGGATGTGGGTGGAAATTACAGTAATTGGCAAATATTGCTTGGATTTAGCGAGCTTTAATAATGGCGTATTATTGATCCGTCTAAACCTCGTTCAAATTCTGTCGTGCACCCCTTCGCTGTGTCTGGTCATCCCTTGCTTACTCTCATGTAGGGATGCTAATATCAGACCATAATTATTCTCTCCTCTTACTAATTAAAATATCTCCTGTCTAATATTACAAAGCTTAATTTTTCACATTCATATCATTTGCAACTTTTCTTCATCAAAATTTTATTGAATTCCCACCAAATGGTATTTAAAAATGCCACGAATTTTTCAATACATTTTATGTAGAAATTTGATGTATTTCAAAGAAATTTCATTAAAATTTTGTCAAAATCTAATTATTAGCAGCAATTCACTTAAATATGGCTAAAAAGTTAATACAAGTTCAAGATCGATGGCCAGCAATAATCCCGACGCAATTAGGAGACGAGCGCTCGAAAACGCTAAAAAGTATTATCCAAGCGTCTCGTGATATCAAAATTTTTAAATTCAAAAATTTAAATTTAAAAAAATACGGGTTTGTAGAGAATGGCAAGATGGAATTTCTTCATATTTGAAGCTTTTTCTGATGAAATATTTTTAATAATTAAAAAATTCGTCAATTTTTAATGAATCGGTCTAAAAATTATAAAACAAATTTTCTTTAAACAGGGTTTTACAGCGATTCTTAGGAACAAAATTCAAGGTCTCTTCCAGGCTTTCCATTCTTTACATTAAATAATGAAATAACCAATTGTTATGCATGTGAAAAATAGGAAATTTTATTTTTTATTGGCCAACAATTTCTAAAGAAATGAGATCTATATATAAAAAATTCCTAATTTTTTGCAAACGTAAGTCGTCTTTGTGAAATCTTGGGGAATATTTTTCTTTTGAAGTATTTAAAATCTTGAAATTTCTGTGAAATCTTTGAGAAATCTTTTGGAATCTTTTTCAATTTTGGTAAAATCTTTGAAATCCTTGAAATCTTTTAAATCTTTGTGAAATTTGTTGTAATCTTTATGAACTCTATGAAATATTTTTGAAATCTTTCTTTATTCTCGGAAGTGTTTTGAAATCTTTAAAATTTGGTGCACCCTTGTTAAAATCTATAAAATTCATGAAATGTTTTGAAATTCTTGAAATCTTTCGAAATCCTTATGCATTCTTTGAAATATTTCTGAGATCTTTCTGAAATCTTTTGTATTAGTTTGAAATCACTAGAATATTTGAAATCTTCGAAATCTTCTTAAATCTTTAAAATCTGGTGTACTTTTTCCGTGTTAAAATCTTTGAAATTCTGGAAATCTTTTGAAATTCTTGAAATCTTTTGAAATCATTGTGCATTCTTTGAAATATTTATGAAATCTTTTTGAAATCTTTTGTATTTGTTTGAAATCACTATAATATTTGAAATCATTTTAAAATCTTAAAAAAATATTTGAAATCATATGAAATCTTTGAAACGTTTTGAAATCTTTAAAATCTGGTGTACTTTTTCCTTGTTAAAATCTTTGAAATTCTTGATTTTTTTTTAAATTCTTGAAATCTTTTGAAATCCTTGTGCATTCTTTGAAATATTTCTGAAATCTTTTGTATTCGTTTGAAATCACTAGAATATTTGAAATCTTTCTAAAATCTTAAAAAAATATTTGAAATCGTTTGAAATCTTTTAAATTTTTTGAAATCTTTAAAATCTGCTGTACTTTTTCCTAGTTAAAATCTTTTAAATTTTAAATTCTTTTTTTTTTTTTAAATTCTTGAAATCTTTTGAAATCCTTGTGCATTCTTTGAAATATTTCTGAAATCTTTTGTATTCGTTTGAAATCACTAGAATATTTAAAATCTTTCTAAAATCTTAAAAAAATATTTAGAATCGTTTGAAATCTTTGAAATGTTTTTGAAATCTTTGAAATCTGGTGTACTTTTTCCTTGTTAAAATCTTTGAAATTCTTGAAATCATTTGAAATTCTTGAAATCTTTCGAAATCCTTATGAATTCTTTGAAATCTTTCTAGAATCGTTTGTATTCGTTTGAAATCACTAGAATATTTGAAATCTTTTTAAAATCTTAAAAAAATATTTGAAATCGTTTAAAATCTTCGAAATGTTTTGAAATCTTCAAAATCTGGTATACTTTTCCCTTGTTAGAATCTTTGAAATTCTTGAAATCTTTTGAAATTCTTGAAATCTTTCGAAATTCTTGAAACCTTTTAAAATCCTTATGCATTCTTTGAAATATTTCTGAAATCAAACAAGTTAATTTTCAACCAAATAGTTCCATTTTCTACAAAATAGTTCAATTTTCAACCCAAGAAGACGATTTTTTAACTTAACATTTGCCGTAGAATCTCTTGGAAAATTGTAGTAATGTTCTAAAATTTCTAAATCAACAAAATTTCTCATTTTTATAAGGAAAAAATTCTGTGAATTTGACGCCGGACAAATCATTTTTGTGGCCACGAGGATTTCTTTTCGAAAAATGGAATTTTTGAGTTATTTGTATCGCGAATGATGCAAGATCTTATAAAAGAGTAAGAGGTATTTTTTAATATTTCAAAAGATTTCACAAAGATTTCGTGATTTCAAACAAATACAAAAGGTTTCAGAAAAATTGCATAAGGATTTCCAAAGATTTCAAAAATTTCAAAGATTTCAACAAGGGTATAGTATACCCGATTTCAAAGATTTTAAATGATTTCGAAATTCTGTAGAAGATTTTAAAAGATTTCAGAAAGATTTCAAATATTCCAGTGATTTTAGTCGAATAAAAAAGATTTTACAAATATTTCAAAGAATTCATAGGGATTTCAAAAGATTTTAAGAATTTCAAAGATTTCAAAAGGGGTACAACACACCAGATTTCAAAGGATTCAATTATTTTGTTAAGAATTCATTTTTTTGGTTGACGAATTATCATTTTAGTTGAAAATTCAACTATTTCGTTGAATATTAATTTTTTTTTTAATTCAACTATTCCATTTTTCGTTGAAAATTGAAATTTGTTGTTGAAAATTCAACTACTTGATTTAAAGTTGAACTCCCCTGCTAAAAATTCATTTTTTGTTGTTGAAAAGTTAACTATCTGGTATTATTCCATGTCTTCTTTTGTTGATAATTAATTTTTTCAAGTAAAAGTTTAACATTTTTCCATTTTTTGTTTAAAATTTATAGTTGGTTGTTGAAAAATCAACTATTTCGTTGAAAATTTCTCTTTTCTAGTTGAAAATCCATGCATTTTTCTTAAGAATCGTCTTTTTTGATAAAAAGTTAATTTTTTCGATGCAAATTTATCATTTTAGTTGAAAATTGAACTTCTTGGTTAATTAATCTACTTTGCTGAAAGTGTAACATTTTTATTGAAAATGTTAGAAATTTAAGGCGTTTCAAATTTAATCTAATATCGTACCCACATTAATTTTATTTAAAAGAATGTATTCGTCTATTTTCGTTAAAAATCTCCATATTTCACGTGTTTTTAGAACATTTTTGCCTGTGAAGCCTGTTGTCGATAAAGTTAAAAAAAATGTTTTTTTGGCTTCTTCTTGTAAGCGTGTGTGGGGGGGGGGGTCTATATACAAAAGGTGTGTAGTCCGAAATTAAAAAAACTTTAGGTCCTGCCAAAATAAACAAAATAAGTTGAAAACGATTGGAAAGTTTAACCGAATGAACTTTTCTGTGTTTCAATGATTAGAGTTTTAACATGTATGTTAAAACTCTAATCAGACAAAAATAGAAATAATTCGAATCGCTTGAACCTTTAACTGGTCCACCAAGTTGCAATAGTTTAAATACTGATTTTCAGTGTAAAAAACTTCAAAACCTTAATTTGTTCACTGAGATAGGTGTAAAAAAGCGGGAAAGTATGATTTTTGAGGAACACTCAATTTCTTCAAAAAGTAGACTCAGCACCTTTTAGCTTTCCCTGCTTCAATTATTGATCAAATTCCGAGATTACACGAAGGATAAAATTTGAGGTGTATTTTCTGGGTTCGTTAGATATGTACCCTCGAGATTCAATTTTGCATGAACCATGTTTACGTTGAGTCTGAGGGTAAGTGTTGACTTTTACATTTAAGTATTGAAAATCGATCGAGATGAAAGAGGAAAGGGGAAAGAGGAAAGAGAAAACTCACCCAGGCTATATCGCCACAGATCCTTAAGAGGCAGATTACCATTCCGACCTCCCAGAAGGTAAACGTGGCCGCCCAGAAGGGTTGCACTATGTTTACTCCGTGATGGGGGTGCGGGTCCATTTTCCACACCAGCAGATGTAACCGAGCTCCACATTTTCTATCTGCAACCAAAAATAATTACACATTATCTTACCTATATTCAATTTCATTAAAAAATATAATTGACAAGTTAAAAATTAAAAAGAGGGGCCCCACCAAAAACATCTACGAGTTCTGTCCGGAAAGTATCCGACCTTATAACTATTTGAGCTATTGTCAAAAAGAGGTGTTTACCATTTAGTGAGATGGACCTGCGAATCTTTAGTAGACTAGTGTACGCAGTTGCGTTAACGTCTAACCACGTACGCGTCACATTTCACGATGACGGGATGCACTGAACAAAGAGTGTGCTTTAAATTTTGCCAAAAACTTGGCTATTCATGTTCGGCAACCATCGTTATGATTCGGAAAGTGTATGTCGAAAAGTCTATGATTGTCTATGATAAATATAAATGTTTTTGTGTTTTTATTTGATAATAATATAAATAAAAAAGACGAAAAAAATAAGAAAAGAGAGGGAAGGGGATTTGGTTGGTTGCCTTCTCATTTTTCTTTCCTCTTTTTTATTTTTGTCCAAAGAAATTTTTTTTTTTCTTCTAAGCAAAAGTTTTTTTGTAATTACAATAAGAGCATTTTATGGTGGTTGTCCAAATTTGTTCGTTGGATTTTTGTTTTTATTTTCAGGAATTCTATACATAATAAAGGAATACCTTTGGATTCCATTAACTACTATTGTTTCTGATATTTTGAGCCAAAAAATGGCTTGATTTGTGGAAAACTGGCGACGGGGTCCTTCACCACGACAACCCCTCATAACAGCTTATTCAGCAATATCTGGTGAAACACGGTCAGAAACATTTTTTTGAAGGGGTTCCAAAAGATTTTAAAGATTTTTATGTATTTAAAAAATTCAAATTGATTTTGAAGAACTTTAAAAATTTTCAAGGGATTTCGAAAGATTTCAAACGATTTGAAATATTTGAGGATAATTTAATGATTCCGAAAAATTTTCAATAGATATCAATAATTTGAAGGGGTTTCAAAGGATTTTTGTGTATTTTTAAAACATCCAAGGAATTTTCAAGAGTTTCAAAAAGTTTCAAGGGATTTCAAAAGATTTCTAAATATTTGAAAGGATTAAAAATCTCCAAGGGTTTTAAGGATTTGAAATATTTTAGGACATTTGAAAAGATTCCAAGGAATTTTGGATAGATTTAAATGGATTTATTCCATTTTCTTCTAAATGATTTTTTTTAATAAGACAAATTATTGCTACGCAGAAATTATTTTATGAATTATATTATGAAATCTATAGAATTTTACAAACTGACGGTATCATAAATTCTTGAAACAGAGTACTGGGAAATTGTAGTACCTTTTATAAGATATATTTTTTATTTATTACAAATTTTTTGAACTAATGAAGGTATCGCAATTGTCAATCGGTTTGATTGGTTTATCTGTTTTTATTTAAGGAAAATATTTTAAAATATTAATAACATTGAAATGTCTAATATTATATTTATCGTTTAGAATTCATCTCTTTTGGTTAAAAATTATACTATTTAGTATACTATTTAGTTTACTTTTCTGTTAAACATTCATTTTATTGGTTGAAGATTGAACTATTTTGTTGAAAATCAATTTATTTAACTGAGAGTGTAACTATTCCATTCTTGTTTGAGAATGGATCGTTTTTGGGTAGAAATCTTATTGGTTCAAAAATAATCTTTTTGGTTAAAAGATCAACTGTTTAGTTGAATCTTGATCTCTTTTGTTGACAATTATTTTTTGTATGAAAATTCATCACATCGATTGAAAATTCATCTCTTGAGTTGAAAATTTAAGTACGTTGTTACAATTTTTTTAATTTGGGAATTAACTTTTTTGAGTGAAAATGTAACTATTCCATTTTTGGTTGAAAATTGATGTTTTCTAGTTAAAATTGTACAATTTGGTTGAAAATTATTGTATTTTGTTGAAAATTCGTCTTTTTTGGTGGAAAATTTTTCTTTTTGGTTAAAAATTCATCAGTTTTTGTTGAAAATATAACTACTTGATTGTAAATTACCTTTTTTGTTTGAACTTCGTATTTCCGGGTTGAAAATTCAACTGCTTCTTAGAAAATTTGTATTTTTTGCTTGAAAATTCAACAATTTGGTTAAAAATCAAACTATTTATTTGAAAATTTAACTATTTGATAGGAAATTAACTTTCTTGTGAAAAAATCATATTTCCTCAAAATTGAACAATTTGGTTGAAAATTCTTCTTTTTTGGTAAAAAATTAATTTTCTTGGTGAAAAATTCATTTTTTTAGGTAAAAAATTATACTTTTTTAGATAAAAATGTACCTGTTTGGTTGCAAAAAAATCTATTTTGGTTAAAATATAAACTATTTGGTTTAAAAGAGAAATACTTTGTAAAAAATGCATTTTTTTATTGAAGATTCATAATTCTAGTGAAAAAGTCAAACTATTCGGTCGCAAATTACTTTTCTTTCCGATTTCTTATTTTTGGATTGAAGATTAAACTCCTCTGTAAAAAATGCGTATTTTTTGCTTGTAAAGTCAACCATTTAGGGGGAAATTAAACTATTTGGTTGAGAATTAACTTTTTTCTTGAAAATGCATATTTTGGATTGAAACTTCAACTGTTTTAGTAGAAAATTCATCTATTTGGTTAAAAATTAAACTATTTATTAAAAAAAAAACTCAATAATTTGATTGGAAATTCGTTTTTTTTTTTTTTTTAAAACATTAATCTTCTTGGTGGAAAATTCATCTTTTTTAGTTGAAAATTCAACTGTTTAGTTGAAAATTCAACTATTCAGTTGAAAACTCATGTATTTTGTTTCAATTCAACTTGTTGAAGATTCGTTCTTCTTTTACTGAAAAATAATTTTTTCAATGGATAATTCAACAATTCCATTTTCGGTTGGAAAAATGATCTTTTTTGAGTTTAAAATTGAACTATTTGTTTGAAAATTCATGTTTTTTTATTGTAAATTCATTTTTAGATAGAATATTAATTATGCTTTGTTGAAAGATTAATACTTTGGTTAAAAATTTAACTAATTGCTGAAGCCATATTTTTTTATCTAAAATTCAACTGTTTTGTTGAAAATTCGTCCATTTATTCCTTAATTTCTTCGGTTAAAAATTTAACTATTTTATTAAAAATTAGTTGTTTTTTTTGTTGAGAATTAATTTTTTCAACTGAAAATATAACTATTTCATTTTTTGTTGAAAATGAATCTTATCTATATGAAAATTCAACTATTTGATTGAAAATTCGTCTTTTTTGGTAGAAAATTAATCTTCTTCGTTGAAAATTCATCCTATTTGGCTAAAAATATAATTGTTTAGTTGAAAATTAACTTTTTTGTTAAAAAATCAGCTATTTGGTTGGAAATTCATTTTTGTTGGTTAAAGATTTATTATTTTAGTTGAAAATTTAGCTATTCTGTTATAAATTTATTTTTTTGCTGAAGATTCACTATTTTAGTTGAAAATTCATTTCTTCGGTTGAAAATTCAACTATTTTATTGAAAATTAGCTGTTTTTTTTGTTGTGAAAATTAATTTTTTTACCTGAAAATATAACTGTTCCATTTTTAGTTGAAAATTAATCTTATCAAGTTGAAAATTCAACTATCTGATTGAAAATTCATCCTATTTGGCTAAAAATATAACTTTTTAGTTGCAAATTAACTTTTTTGTTAAAAATTTAGCTATTTGGTTAAAAATTTATTTTTTTTGGTTGAAGATTTATTATTTTAGTTGAAAATTTAACTATTCTCTTATAAATTCATTTTTTTGCTGAAGATTCACTATTTTAGTTGAAAATTCATTTCGTCGGTTGAAAATTTAACTATTTTATTAAAAATTAGTTTATTTTTTTTTATTTTTGAAAATTAATTTTTTCAACTGAAAATATAACTGTTTCATTTTTGGCTGAAAATTAATCTTATCTAGTTGAAAATTCAACTATTTGATTCAAAATTCGTCTTTTTTGGTAGAGAATTAATCTTCTTCATTGAAAATTCATCCTATTTGGCTAAAAATATAACTTTTTAGTTGAAAATTAACTTTTTTGTTAAAAATTTAGCTATTTGGTTAAAAACTTATTTTCGTTGGTTAAAGATTTATTATTTTAGTTGAAAATTTAACTATTCTGTTATAAATTTATTTTTTTGCGGAAGATTCACCATTCTCGTTGAAAATTCATTTGTTCGGTTGAAAATTTAACTATTTTATTAAAAATTATTTGTTTTTTTTGCTGAAAATTAATTTTTTTAACTGAAAATATAACTGTTCCATTTTTGGTTGAAAATTAATCTTATCTAGTTGAAAATTCGTTTTTTTTTGTAGAAAATTAATCTACTTCGTTGAAAAATCATCCTATTTGGCTAAAAATATAACTGTTCAGTTAAAAATTAACTTTTTTGTTAAAAATTCAGCTATTCCGTCAAAAATTTATTTTTGTTGGTTAAAGATTTATTATTTTAGTTGAAAATTTAACTATTCTCTTATAAATTCATTTTTTTGCTGAAGATTCACCATTCTAGTTGAAAATTCATTTGTTCGGTTGAAAATTTAAGTATTTTATTGAAAACTCGTTGTTTTTTTAGATTTAATTTTTTTTACTGAAAGTATAACTATTCCATTTTAGGTCGAAAATCAATCTTATCTTCTTTTTTGGTTAAGTTCAACTGGTTGAAAATTATTTTTGTTTTTTTTTGTTGAAGATTAATATTTTAAACTGAAAATTTAACGATTCCATTTTTTGTCGAAAATTGATCTTTTTAGTTGAAAATTAATATTTTTCTCTTTAAAAGTGAACTGTTTTGTAAAATATTCGACTTTTTAGCTCAAAACTCAACTCTTGTTGAAAATTCGTCTTCCAGGATAGAAAAGTATTCTTCATTCTTGAAAATTCATCTGTTTGGTTGAAGATTCAACTATTTTGTTAAAACTTCGTCTTTTCTCGTAGAATTAAACTGGTTGAACATTACTTTTTATTTTTGTTGAAAATATATTTTCTTTAGTTCAAAATTCAGTTACTTCATTCAAAATTCATCTGTTTTGTTGAAAGATTGATTATTTGGTTCAAAATTTAACTATTCTCGAAAGCCATGTTTTCTTTTGATCTAAGCTTCAACTGTTTTGTTGAAACTTCGTCCTTTTGGAATAAAAGTTTACCATATATGATAAAAAAGCCTTGGTTAAAAATTCATCATCTTGGTTAAAAATGAACTTTTTTTGTGAAAATTCAATCATTTGGTTGAAAATGCATCTTCCCAGATTGAAAATTCAACTAATTGTTAACGTCATATTTTTCGTCGAAAATTCATTACTTCTGTTCAAAATTTGTCCTTTTGATTTGAAAATTTATCTCTTAGCTTATAGTTCACCAGAGGGTCACATAGGGTGGGGGGGGGGGGTCAAAAAGTAGCCCAAAGTCGGGAACGTAATTTATGGATGGCCCCTTACTTAAATATCATCAGGGAGGGGATTAGATCCACTGCGAAGTTATCTGAGGAACGCATCTCGGCTCTCAGAGCGGAGAACCTCGGTTAGACCAACGGCAACTGAACGGCAAGAGTGCGTCTCGACGCCGGCACGCACCTTGCTACGCGTCCCCCTCTATGTCGGGCCGACGGTTCTCAGCTAACTTCCCAGTGACTCTAATTCACTCGCTACGTATCATAATTCACAAAGAATATGGGAACACACCCTATTTTTACCAGTGATCTGATACCACCTTCTAATCCCTGAATCAACATTACAGGCGAAATAAAGTGACCATCTAATAGATACAGATGTTTGATGGTGCGACATCCCCTACATTTGTTAGACACATGGCCCTAGATTCCCTATATTATATTATATTTATTATCTGCTTGGATAAAATCTGCTGATTCTCTCTAGCACTTTTTTTCTATGGTGTGTCCAAATTTTGAAAATCATGCTGATCTTAAGAAATTAGACCCCAAAATTGAATACAAATCTCAAATATAATGTAATAAGTTATTACTAATAACTCGTATAATGATTTTGTTGCAATTTTTCAAAATAAATTTAATTGTATGGGAAGTTGAGGAAAAAGAAACTAAGAGGTTTGGAATTCAGAAAATGGTCCCTTGTTTTGAAGAGTTCTATCTCGAAGTTGAGGGTGCATAATTCGATTCTAAATATTTGTACAAGACTTCACCAGTAATTGATCTGACAACTAGGCGTTCTTCAGCGATTGGTTTTCGAGGTAAACAGTATTTTAGAAAATACAGGGTATAATTTCATCATCTTTTCCACTTTGCTCTGAGTGACAATATTTTATAATTTTATTAGTTTATACTGACATTCGAAAAATTATTCATTCATTAATTAAAACGAATTAAAACTGCATCAATTTTTCGGGACAACTAGACGCAGCCTAAGGGGTCCAGCAACTGTAAAGTTAATAAATAACTGATTAAGTTTGAAAATCACCCCTCTTTTCCTCTTTTTAAGAATTCTTCTTTTTTCTCCGGTCTTCAAGAAACTTGCCATTTTGATCCTTTTTCGCTTAAAAGCAAATTGAATTCATAGAACCCAATAAGAAAATCCAACTATTTCCAGTTAAAGATTAATTTTCTTTGAAAAGTCTGCTATTATATTTTTGGTTTAGAATTTATCTTGTTTGCTTAAAACTTCTACTAATTGGTTGAAAAGGTAATTTTGTTGAAAATGAAACTATTTTGTTAAAAATAATCTTTTTTGGTTAAAAATGCAAGTAATGGGTTAAAAGTTAAACTACTTTGTTACAAATTGATTTTGTTATTGAAGATTCATCTTTTTGGTTAAAAAAATAACTATTTTCTTGAAAATTAATTTTTCAAACTGAAAATTTACCTATTCCATTTTTGTTTGTAAACTTATCTTGTGTGGTTAAAATGCAAGTATTTGGCTGAAAATTAATTTCTGTTGGTTGATGATTCATCATTTTAGTTAAAAATTCAACTATCGGTTAAAAATTAATTTTTTTTTGTGTGCAGAAGATTGACAATTTTATTTGAAAATTCATCTCTTGGGTGGACAATTTATCTATTTTATTGAAAATTCGTTTATTTTTATTGAAAAACAATTTCTTCAACTGAAAATGTAACTATTCCATTTTTTGTTAAAAATTAATCTTATCTAGTTGAAAATTCAACTATTTGATTAAATTCATCCTACTTGGCTGAAAATGTAACTGTTTGGTTAACAATTAACTTTTTTGTTAAAAATGCAACTATTTGGTTGACAATTCACTTTTTTTGGTTAAAGATTTATCATTTTGGTTGAAAATTTAACTTTTCGGTTGAAAATTCATTTTTTTTTGCAGATGATTCACAATTTTAGTTGAAAATTCATCTCTTGGGTTGACAATTTATCTA
>CAKNYM010052414.1:166520-181858 GCA_932195095.1 Andricus curvator
TCACAATTTTAGTTGAAAATTCATCTCTTGGGTTGACAATTTATCTATTTTATTGGAAATTCGTTTTTTTTTTTGTTGAGAATCAATTTCTTCAACTGAAAATGTAACTATTCCATTTTTTGGTAAAAAATAATCTTATCTAGTTGAAAATTCAACTATTTGATTAAAAATTCATCCTACTTGACTAAAAATGTAACTGTTTAGTTAACAATTCAGTTTTTTGTTAAAAATGCAACTGTTTGGTAAAAAATTCATTTTTGTTGGTTGAAGATTTATCATTTTGGTTGAAAATTTAACAGTTCAGTTGAAAATTCATTTTTTTCTGCAGATTAAGAATTTTAGTTGAAAATTCATCTCTTGGATTGACAATTTATCTATTTTATTGAAAATTATTTTTTTTTTTGGTTGACAATCAATTTCTTCAACTGAAAATGTAACTATTCCATTTTTTGTTAAAAATTAATCTTATCTAGTTGAAAATTCAACTATTTGATTAAATTCATCCTACTTGGCTAAAAATGTAACTTTTCAGTTAACAATTAACTTTTTTGTTCAAGATGCAACTATTTGGTTGAAAATTAATTTTTTTTTTTGAAGATTTATCATTTTAGTTGAAAATGTAACTATATAACTATTCGGTTGAAAATTCATTTTTTTCAGAAGATTCACAATTTTAGTTGAAAATTAATTTCTTGAACTGAAAATGTAACTATTCAATTTTTTGTTAAAAATTAATCTTATCTATTTGAAAAGTCAACTATTTGATTAAAAATTCATCCTACTTGGCTAAAAATGTAACTTTTTAGTTAACATTCAACTCTTTTGTTAAAAATGCAACTATTTGGTTAAAAATGCATTTTTTTTGCTGAAGATTTATCATGTTGGTTGAAAATTTAACTATTCGGTTGAAAATTCATTTTTTTGTGTGCAGAAGATTCACAATTTTAGTTGAAAATTCATCTCTTGAGTTGACAATTTATCTATTTTATTGAAAATTCGTTTTTTGTTTTTTTGTTGTTGTTGAGAATCAATTTTTTCAACTGGAAATGTAACTATTATATTTTTTGTTAAAAATTAATCTTATCAATTTGAAAATTCAACTATTTGATTAAAAATTCATCCTACTTAGCTAAAAATGTAACTGTTTAGTTAACAATTAACTTTTTTGTTAAAAATGCAACTATTTGGTTAAAAATTCATTTTTTTGGCTGAAGATTTATCATTTTCGTTCAAAATCTAACTATTCAGTTGAAAATGCATTTCTTTCTGAAGATTCAGAATTGTAGTTGAAAATTCATCTCTTGGGTTGAAAATGTAACTATTTTATTAAAGATTCGTTTTTCTTCTTTGCGAATTAATTTCTTCAACTGAAAATGTAACTATTCCATTTTTTGTTAAAAATTAATCTTATCTAGTTGAAAATGCAACTATTTGAATTAATTCATCCTACTTGGCTAAAAATGTAACTTTTTAGTTAACAATTAACTTTTTTGTTAAAAATTCAACCATTTGATAAAAAATTCATTTTTGTTGGTTGAAGATTTATCATTTTGATTGAAAATTTAACTATTCAGTTGAAAATTCATTTTTTTTCTGAAGATTCAGAAGTTTAGTTGAAAATTCATCTCTTGGGTTGAAAATGTAACTATTTTATTAAAGATTCGTTGTTTTTTTTTCAGAATCAATTTTTTTAACTGAAAATATAACTATTTTATTTTTAGTTGAAAACTGATCTTATTTAGTTGAAAATTCTACTACTTCACTGAAAATTCATCCTATTTTGCTAAAAATGTAACTGGTTAAAAATTAACTTTTTTGTTAAAAATTCAACTTGTTTATAATAATTCATTTTTGTTGATTATAGATTTATCATTTCAGATAAAAAATTAACTATTCCGTTATAAATTCATTGTTTTGCTGGAGATTCACCATTTTAGATGAAAATTCATATCTTCGGTTAAAAATTTAATTATTTTATTGAAAATTGGTTGTTTTTTTCTTGAGAATTAATTTTTCTGACTGGAAATATAACTATTCCATTTTTAGTTAAAAATTAACCTTACCTTCTTTTTTGGTTAAACTCAACTGTGGTTGAAAATTACGTTTTTTCTTTGTTGAAGATTAATATTTTAAATTGAAAATTTAACGATTCCATTTTTTGTTGAAAATTTATATTTTTATTTAAAAATTCATATTTTTCTCTTTAAAAGTGAACTGCTTTGTAAAATATTCGACTTTTTAGCTTACAAACTAAACTCTTGTGGAAAATTCGTCTTCTTGGGTAGAAAAGTATTCTTCTTTGTTGAAAATTTATCTGTTTGATTGAAGATTCAACCATTGTGTTAGAACTTCGTTTTTTTCGTAGAATTAAACTGGTTGAACATTACTTTTTATTTTTGTTGAAAAGTAATTTCAAACTGAAAATGTAACTATTCCATTTTTTGTTGAAAATATATTTTCTTTAGTTGAAAATTCAACTATTTGATTGAAAATTCGTCTTTTGGTAAAAATTAATTTTCTTGGTCGAAAATTCATCTGTTTGACAGAAAATTCAACTGCTTGGTTAAATATTGAACTATTTTCTTGAAGGTTAAATTATTTTCTTGAAAATTCAACTATTTTGTTAGAATCGTCTTTTATGGTCAAAAATAGCCCAAAATTCGTAACGTAGTTTATGGATGGCCCCTAATTAAAAATATAGAATATCCCGAAACAATAACTAAGTATTATCCTTTACTTTAAAGTAACTCTCCATTTCTATCTAATTTTCTATTTAATGAATAATCCATTTTTATTCTCCTGCTTCTTGGTTCGTTAAGACGTTGAATTGCAATTATGTCCTGAAGAATCCACCTCTGACGAGGATTACTGGCTCAAGTCTCGCCTTTAAACAGCTTTTCCTACGCAATTTAACGTTTAATCTTATATTATTTCCAGGCACGTAAAAAAGAAACGACCCTTTTCCGTCTTTGATATCTTCTGATTCTTTAAAGCAGAGATTCGGACGGAAAAAAATTCTCAAGGGATTCAAGAATTAAATCTGTTCAAGAATCAAATAATAATTTACATTAAAGTAGGGGAAACCTTTCTATAGTGGATAATGCAACCTACAGTGGATAATCATTAATTTGTAGAACAAATATACGTAAAATAATTAATTTTTTATTTAATTCATTAACACGTATTGTATCTTGACTATTGATTAAATTTAATTAATTTTTTACATACATTAGTATTTTTAATTAATCATTATCCACTGTAGGTTGTTTTGTCCACTTTATGGAGGTTTCCCCTATAATAAAAGAATCAAGAGTTAAAAATAACTATTACATTTTTCGTTGAGAATTCATCCTTTTTGGTTGAAATTCCAACTACTTGGTTAAAAGTTACGATCTTTTGTTAAAAATTCATTTTTTTTGTTGAAGATTCATGTTTTTAGTTTAAAAATTTATCGACTTTCCAAATCTGATTGGGCAATTTTTGGTTGAAATTACTATAATTTAAACTATATTACATAAATAAATGGTATATTCAATAAATGGTCTGGAAGAAGTCGATTAAATAAGGTTTTTCCTTAAAAATTCTAAACTATATTACAGTTTTTTACAGTCATAATTTTCAATAATAATGATAAGAACAATAATTCCCAACAGTTCTTAAATATAGTCAAAAAATTAAATTTCCTCATTTTATTTTATTTCGCATATTATTATTTAAAAAACGTAAAGCAAATAAGATAAAATTATAATTTTCTTAAAAAATTATTTTAAAAATTTACAATGATTTATGTTTAAATTTAAATATTATTATGGGGGTCACGCTAAAAACTATGTTACCAACAGGTGGTGGGGGAGGGTGAGTGGTAGTAACATTACGAACTTAGATAACATTTAGTTCTTTTCCTGGTGATAAATTTTGAAAAATTCTTTTTTTTCTGTGTTTTTTTAAAAAACATACCCTTTCTTCCCCTTTTCTCGTTTTTTTCGCTTAAACTCGAATTAAATTAATAGAACCCCACAAGAGAAATCAACTACTTTTGGTTGAAAAGTCTACTATTATATTTTTAGTTTGAAATTCATTTTTTTTTTATTCTAGTATTTGGTTAAAACTTTTATTATTTTGTTGTAAATTCAACTAATTTGTTAAAAAGGAATCTTTTTTGGTCAGTAATTCAGCTACTTGGTTCATAGATAAACTAAATACATTAATTAAAATTAAAATTTTGATTGTAGATTGATCCCCTTGGTTGAAAATTTAACTATTCCATTTTTAGAAAATTAATTTTCTGGGTTAAAAATTCATCTTTTGGGTTGAACTATTTTGTAGAAAATTCGTTTTTTTTTTGTTGAAAATTATTTTTTTAACGAACAAAGTAACTTTTTGATTTTTGGTTGTTAATTGATATTTTGTATTTAAAATTGATCTTTTATAGTTGAAAATTCATGTATTTGGTTAAAAATTTGTTCTTTTTGGTCGAAAATTAATCTTTTCGGTTGGAAATTGATCCTTTTTTATTAAAAATGCAACTGTTTTTCTCTAAATTGATCTGGGTTGTTTAAGGATTCAACAATTTGATAGAAAATTAACTTTTTTCAAATTGAACTATTTTTATGAAAATTTAACTCTTCGGTAGAAAATTAACTTTTTTGTTAAAAAATCATATTTTTGGGTTGAAAAATCAACTGTTTTGTAGATTATTCGTCCTTTTGGCTTTGAAATTCAAAAATGTTGTTGAAAATTGATGTATTTTGATGAAAATTGGTGTTTTTTTGGTATAAAATTAATCTTATTGCTGAAAAATTCATCTTTTTGGTTGAAAATTTAAATATTTAATTCAAAATTCATTTTTTTTAGTAGAAAATTCAACTACTTGCTTAAAAGTTGAACTAGTTTCTTAAAAATTTATATTTTTTTTCAAATTCACGTCCGTGGATGAAAATTTAACTTATCCATTTTTAAGAAATTAATCTTCGGGATTAAAAAATCATCTTTTAGATTACACTCTTTTGTTGAAAATTAATTTCTTTCAGATTCATAATTTTAGTTGAAAATTCATCTTTTTCCATTGAAAATCTAACTATTTTGTTGAAAAATTGATTTTCTTTGGTTGAAAATTAACTAAATAACTATTAACTATGCTGTTGAAAATTAAATTTTTTGTTAAAAATTCGTATTTTTGGTTTGAATTGAACTATTTGGTTAAAAATTAAACTATTTTTATGAAAATTCAAATCGTTGGTAGAAAATTAACCTTTTTGTTAAAAAGTTATATTTTTAGATTAAAAATTCAACCGTTTATAGATAATTCACTCTTTTGGCTTTGAATTTCAAAATTGATTAAACAAATTAAAATTATTTTGAAAATTGCTAAATATCCTTAAGAAAAAAAATCTTACTCTTAAATTCCTTCAATTGTGCCATTAATTCCAGAAAGTAATAATTTTTCACGCTTCACAAGGGAAAAAAATTGTTTAAACAAATCAAAATTGTTTAAATAATTACCACACATCCTTCAAAAATATATTGCTTTCAACATTCTTTAATTGTGTCATTACTTCCAGAAAATAATAACTTTTTACGATTTTAGGGAGAAAAAATTATTTAAACAAATAAAAATTGTTTAAATAATTTCAAAATAAGTTAAAAAACAACTACTACTCTTGATATTTATTAACTTTGTACGCTTTTTGCCGAAAGATAATAACTTTTCACGATTTACGGGGGGAAAAAAATTTGTTTAAACAAATAATAATTGTTGAAACAATTTAAAATTATATAAAATATACTTCAAAACTCGTCACTTATCGATTGAAAATAAATAATGTTGAAATTTTTTTTAAAAATACCGTCCTTAACATGAATTTGACAGAAAACTGCTATTTTGCATTTTTTGGGGCATTTTCCGGGCACAATTAAAGGGGTTTGGGTGTGTCAAAATTAAAAGCTATTGGATGAAATTTATTCCTTAAATACTCCTAAGGAGGTGACAATACTTTAATTCACAAAAAATTGATAACAAGTACTTCTTTTTCCCATTTTTTGAAAATCGAGCTTTTCCCATTTGAAACCCCATGTTAATCTGAAAAGCCCGGGGGCACGGGTTAACGTTGAAAAAAAAAATTACGGAATTTCTTTTGCAGGAAAACGAACAAAATGCAAACAAAAAAATATCTCAAAATTTGAGCAAAATTGGTTAATATTTAGGGGTGGCGCAAAGACCATGAAGTTTCCCATTGATTTAACATGGGAAAAAGTCAGCTTTTTGTAAATCTAATATTTAAACGCGATAGTATGTTACAAATAATTCCGTGTTTTAGTATATTGTTCAGAATTCGTCTGAGAATAAGAATCAATCATAAATTTTGAGGTTAAATAATTTTAAGCCACTCTTATGGGTCCCCAAAGAAAACCCCGTAAGTGATAAATTTGAATTTTACGTAATATTACACTTTATTGACGCTTTTTTAAAGTTTTTCTAAAATAAATAATTATTAATCGATGATTCAAGAATACCCAGTCATTTGTTAACTAATATTCAATTATTTAAACAATTTTAATTTGTTTAAACACTTAAGAGTATTCTTAAAAAGCAAAGTAGAACATAAAAATATTTCAATCTTTCGAAAAATATCAAAAATAAAATATGTAAACAAAAAAATTGTTTAAACAATTTCAATTTGTTTAAACATCTAGGAGTATTCATAATAAAGAAATTAGTGCTTAAAAACATTAAAATTTGACTAAAATTCAGTGAGATAAAATGTTTTCCCTGCGTTTTTTTAGGTAAAACATATACTTGAATAAATACGTATTATTCAAATAATTGTAAAATTATTTAAACAAATTATTTCATTGTTATAATTGATTAAATAGCTCATAAAGTCTAGAAAATACGTTCATTCGCGAGTTAACTAAAAAAAAAAATTTCAACAAATTAAAATTGTTTAAACAATTGAATGTCAGTCAACAAATAACCTGGTATTCTTAAATCACCGATTAATGATTATTCATTTTTAAAAAACTTTCAAAAAGCGTCATGAACCGCAATATTACGTAAAATTCAAATTTGTCACGTATGAGGTTTTCTTTGGGGACCCATAAAGATTAACCGATTTTGCTCAAATTTGGAGGACATTTTTTTGGGGTATTCGAACAAAACTGGGGGTGAGGGCAGAGAAATTTGAAAAGTGAAAAATAAGGGCCACCCTAATATATATATATATATATATATATTAAAAATAATTATAATTGAAAGTAATTAGTGGATGTGAATTTCAAGTTGATGCTTCTCTCAAAGGTATGCAATTGCAAGGTACTGAAGATCAGGTTCTTGAAACCTGAATAATGCAATTATCACTTGGGGAAACTTAACTCCAGGGAGCAACCGCCACCCTCGCTTATGCCAAACACGACAGAACAAATATTCCCACACATAAACACTCTGAAAGAATATACCAATACACTCACAATTCTCCACCCACCCGGGCGGCATTACAATGCACTTCCTATAACAACTCGTTTTATTTACAGGCCAGGTTCCGCTGTATTGAAAGCTTTCCTGGTATGGTGGAATATAGCATGGGGTGAGAAAAGAGGAAAAAATAAACCATTTTACGGATATTCTTTCATAGTGCCGCACCCATAAAAAATGCAAGAAATATTCCTTTTTACATTCTCATTCATGAGAGTATCTTCCAAAATGTTTATCTTTAGTTTTGAACGTACTTTACGTTTCGGCACTCACAAGGTCCGAAAATCATAAAATTTTGAGGGTGTGCAACAAAACTTTTTCAAGAGTTTCAGAAATTTTTGTCAAAGTATCTACTAGATGACAAAAAGATTCACAAATTCTCCTAATGACTTTTCTAAATACGATGAAAATTAAAATACCGGTGCGAAGTACTATGGATTTATTACTCACCATGGATGTGTGTTTATTTGTGCTCATTTTATGAACACTTTTCTTCCTCATAGAGGAATATTTTTCTCGAAACAAAAGAAAATCATCGACAACTATAATTTGGTGATTGTGAATTCTCTTTTGTGAAAGCTCCATCGGCTTTAACGAATACATTCTCATCACGTACCACATGCTTCGCACTCGATTTTGTACAAAATGCGAAATTTTCTACATTATATGTTCAACATTATTATATCAAATGTATATTTCATTTATTTCTGTACGTCGGCCTGTGATTGCTTATTTACATATTGCAAAATAAAGTACGAATTGTATTTATCATGATTACTTTAATATTTGTTCCTGATTTTGCATTTCATTTTATCCTCAGCTACCGTGAAAATTTTATATCATTTCAATAAATGTACATTATTACAATTCATAATATGCATTGATATTAAAAAAAGATGTGTTTTCCTTGTCTTGTTTTTATAATTGAAGAAAGTGCGCACCCTATAAAGAAAACAATTTTGCTATTATGTATTTTATTGCAACTTGTGTCGTTTTTCCATAAATTTAATTTGTTTATGTTCAATGTTATTTTTTACGATTCGAACCAAAAGTTAAAGTTAAAATGTTATTGTAGCGTGTATCGTTTTTCCAAAAAGTTAATTTTTTTATTTTAAATATATTTTTATAACAAAATTTTATAACAAATTTGTAGATCTTTTTTGGTTGAACAAGTTTTGTCTATTCATCTTTTTTCGTACCTTGCTTCGTTTTTCAAAAAAAAAAAACAAATTTATTGTTGATGTTATTTTTTACTATTAATGAAAAATTTGTAGCTCTTTTCTGAGTGAACAATTTTTTTTCCATCAATTGTTTTCGTGGTTTGTGTCGTTTGCCCAAAAATTTAATTTATTTTATTCTTAAATCAGTTTTTTACAAATGAAACAAAAACTAAGCGTCCCATCAAAAAGTGATTCATAACAAATTTGTAGATCTTGTTTGAGTGCACAATTTTTGTTAATTAATCTTTCTTTGTATCTTGTATAGTTTGACCGCAAAATGGAATTTTTTATTTTTCATTATGACAATATTGTAGGGTTTTCGAAAAGAAACATTTTTCTTCTCTTGACTTTTTTTTTTATTGTGCGTTTGGTTTAAAATGTTCATTTTCGTTTGTTTTTTGGAATATCGTAAATGCTATAACTCCAGTAATTTTTGTTTTATCAAAAAAGCCATTGAGATAAATTGTTTTTCTTTTTAAGTACTACGAACATCCGTACATAGAATTTTTGAATTTGAAAGAAGTGGTCTCAAAAATTTCGAAAAAGCGTTCACTTTTTGCATTCTCATCCAAAATGGCTGGCTAACGAGCTTGGCCTTCATTTTAGGATACTTGAAGAGTATACCAAAGCCCAATCCAATCTGTCCATTCTTTCGAAAGTTATCGTGTTAACAAAATAAAAATCTACATCCATACACACATACATACACACAGTCAGACACATTCGCGAAAACCTGTTTTTTAAGTTCAGAATGTCTCAAAACGTGAAAATTTGACAAAAGCGGAGAAGGTCAAATTTTACACAAATCTAATACCTTCTCTGATGAGAATGTAAAAATTTCCTCATATAAACAATGTCTCCTTTTTTTAAACTTCATAAGTCCCTATTGACTGATCATGAAACGTCATCGCAGGTCTCTCAGTAGGTCAATCGACGCGTCTCAAAGACGCAAAGAGGTACATCAATTATAGTTCTTATGTATTTGCAATATTGAAAAAATTTCCTCATATAAACAAGATAAACAATATATTTTAAACAATTTTCCGCTGTCAATGCGTACAGTCGCATTTTAGTTGAAGCTAGAACCCATGATTACTTAACTTGGACATGATTTCGACTCGCAAAACAAATTTCGCGCATACAGGTGGTAGTTGGCTGTACAATCTAAACATGAATAATACAAACAATAAAGTAGCCTCCGAATGGACTGAAACTTTGATTGACGAAATGCATACACACGGTAAACGTAAATGTCGAGTTTCAGGCGATGAATGGAGACTGGGTGTTTGGAATGCTAGAGGAGTGAATGATCTTAAGGTAAGAGAACTACGAGAAACTATGCACGTAAGGAAACTGCATATTCTATGTGTACCTGAGACGAAGAAAAAGGGTTGAGAAAGTAGAAACCTAGAAAATGGGGTGTTGAAAGATGGTTTCGAAATATGGTCAGGAGTAGATAGAGAATCACATGCTAGTCAAGGCGTCGGTTTAATTATGAATGAAACAGCAAGAGAACATCTCAAAGATCATGATTTTGTATCCCCCAGATTGTTGAGGGCTAGAATGAAGGTAGGAATCAGAAGATTATTTATCATAGCGTGCTACGCCCCAGTTGATAGTGATCCGAGAGAAGTCAAAGACGCCTTCTGGGACACTTTAAATGATACAATAAGTACTTGCGATCATGGCGAAAGAATAATTCTGCTAAGAGATATGAACGGATTGCTCGGCGTCCAACGCCAGGATACAGATACAGAAAGGGTGCTAGGTAATTTTGGGGATCCAATAAAAAATTATAACGGGGAAAAATTAGTTAGCTTATGCTTATAAAAGGGCCTGTTTATTACCAATACTTGGTTTCGACATAAAATGATCCACACGTACACCTGGTGTAAAGGAAATAACCGCAGTATTGGTACACTTCGTTATTGCGGATGAAAGACGAAGAGAACTAGTCAAAGATACAAGAGTCATGAGGGGTTCCGAATGCAATAATGATCATGGCCTTTTAGTCTCCAAAATAAACTTAGGGCGGGAATGGAGAAGAAAGAGAACAAAAAAAAACGCGAATAATGATTGAAAATTTACAGAAATCGGAAGTGCGAATAGAGTTTCAAAATAGGTTAAACGAACGCATAGATAGGGCAACTTGGAAAGCGCTTGTAAGCAATAAAGATATAGAGGGCGCGTGGACTTTGTTACGGGATATCATTGTTGAAACTGCGATTGAAGTGTGTGGTACGGCAGTGGTAGGAAGAAAGTCTGGTGATGCATGGTGAAATGATGAAATTCAGGCAGCCCGACAAGAAAAGAAAAAAGCGTACAAGAGAACATCAAACATCACAGGTCTTAGCGATGAGGAGAGAAATATACTTAAAAGCGATTACAGACACAAAGATAGGAAAGTTAAACGACTAGTCAAGGAGAGTAAAGATAAAATCAGAACAGAAGAAGAGAAGAAAATACAAAACGTCTTTGGAGGAATTATGAAACTATTATTTAAACTGATAAAGGAAAGTAAAGGTACAGAGTTTGTCAGCATGAGAAACAGTAAAGGTGAAATGCTATATGACATAGACGGGATAGTAGACGCTCTAAAAGACTCTTTTAAACAATTATTAGGAGGTGAAGATATAGGGCAACAGAACTGCGACATAGAACATAATGCATTTAGAAAACCCCATTGAAAAAGTCTGTATCACTGAGGTTAGAGATATAATTAAGAACTTAAAAAACGATGCGTCAATCGATGCGTCTCGAAAACGCGAACAAATAAATCATAAACAGTCCTGTGGTATTCCCAATTTTGACAAAGTTTTCCTCATATAAACAATATAAACAATATATTGAAAAAAATTTAAACAGGTATTGCTAGATCGGAAGAGGACATGGAAAGTTCATCAATAGGCCATTTAAAGCATCTCGAAGACGCGAACAAATATATCAGATATAGTACTGTAGTATTCCTAATATCAAGAAAGTTTTTCTCATATAAACAAAATGAATCATTTTATTTAAACGTAAATCAGTACTAGTACGTCATAAAAGGTTTTACAATAGGGCGATCAATGCATTTGACGACGCGAACAAATACATCAGATATAGTATCGTTGTATTTCGAATATCAAAACAGTTTTTCTCACATAAACATTCGAAATTTTAATTTTTAATTTTGCTAAACGTAAAAAACTGCCGCTTTTGATAGGCCGATCTAGCTCAAAATTAATTAATTATTGTATTGTTATGTTTATATATTTATTATTGAATTAATTATCCGGTCAGGGACTTTGGAAAGGGGATTTTAAATTTTAAAGAAGTCTGATGGTATGAAAAATGTGACTTCACCTACATTTTTCGAAATATTTATTGTTGATAAGTCATGAAAGGTTTTTTATATAGTTCAGTAGATTCATTTCATCAAAACACATAAATTTGATACTTAAGATATTTGTGTGTTTCAAAAAATGAGAATATTTTGTCTTATAAACCTTAAGCATATTAACAAATCTATTTATATCATAATTTTATTTGGCGATTGAGGTCTGTAAAATTCATTAATCGATAGGACTTATTATAAAAAATAAATTCAGTTACAATATTGCTATATTCCGCAAATTAGAAAAAAATTTCTTTCACAAACATTAAAAAAATTTACAAATCTGTATATATCATAAATCCATTTGATCTTAAGTGTTTCTTAATACATTAATCGATTTATTTTGTAAAATTTAACAAATTTTGTACTTATTATGTTGCTATATTTCTAATATTTGAAGAATTTTTTTTTAATGAAAAATTAACACCTAAAAAAATCCTGAAGTTGAAAATTATTGTAAAATAATAGCATCAAACACTCTATACAATTATATCAAATAAATACCACCCCATTTTGTGATAAAAATTTTTAAAACTTTCGAATTTTTCGAATTCATTTTTTGTCATACCCGCGATATTTATTCAATCAACATCAACCTTTTTTTGTTGTTAAAAAGGATGTATTTCATTTAAATTTACGTATACATTTTTTCTTAAATATAATCAAAATTGCACAAAATTTCACATTTAAATTTATTTTGAAAAAATATCAAGTCGAATTTTTTTTTCTCATCTGATCCGGCTCTAAACTTAATCAATAATAGGAATTATTTAGGACTAAAATCCATCCAAATTTCATTACTCTGAACTTACATTTTTCTTTTAGTAGGAAAAAGATCTGTTTATTGAAATATTTTTTATTAATTTAATTAAATGCTGAATTAATAATACTCTCTGAATCTGATTCAGTGAAAGGATGATCACGAATTTATTTTTGTACAAATTTCTACTAATTATTGAAAATTTTTTACTGAAAGTTTAATGAGAAATTGAAAACTACTAAGAGAGACAATGAAATACAAATCATAATTCGACTAAAAGTTTTTACTAAAGAAAATTCTAAATTATAAAATTCTAATTCTACATAAAAAGATTGAAAGCTACAAATTAGGGAGGAGTGAAAATTCTAAAAATAATCAAATCGTTTGAGTTGAGGAAAAAAATTTAGTGGGTTTGCATCCGAAAAATTACAAAAAAGTTTGAAATCCGTTAATATCTTCTTTTTTTTATTTTAATATTTTAAGAAATTCCTATTGGTTCAAAAATTATGGCGAATTTTTTATACGTACAGTTTTTGCTATTTAACAATAGTAAAAAAATATAAATTAAGAAATATATATTTCTGCCTTATTTAGAATTTTTTGAAAATGCGCAAAAAATATTTCTTCAGGTTAAACCGAAGAAACATTTTATCATTTTTCTTTTTGCGAAACAAAATGTTCGTGATTTAGAAATTTGGGGATTCTGGATTTTTTCGCGATTCGACATATTCAACTTTTTCAAAAAAAAGCTTGCTGCTGACGCAATCCAAAAAATATGTTTTTTGCACATTTTCAAAAAATTCTAAAATAGGCAAAAAACTTTTATATTATTTTATATCTTTTATTATTTTTTATTAGCAAGAACTGTATATAATAAAAATTTGTTATAATGTTTTAACTAATAGACAAATTTGTATCAATTTTTAAATAAAAATAAGAGAACAGAAGATATTAAATGATTTCAAATATTTTTTTTTTGGATGTCAATCCACAAACTTTTTTCTTTTAGCTTAAACGATTCAATTAATTTGACCATTTTTACTCCACCCTACTACAAATATTACTCAACAAAATTCATTTTTTTACGTAAAATTACCTAGCGAAAGCCAAAAGTAGGAATTCAGTTTTTCACCAAAAGAAAGAAAATTGAAGGGTAGTGTTTACAAAATTCAAATTGTCGTATTGAAATAGAAACAAATTTTAAATATGCTGGATTTAAATTTTTGGAATTTTAAAGAATTCCGTAGAATTCATAATGAATTCCAATGAATTCTAGGTTAATTCCAACAAGTTTATAAATTCATCTGTGACAAAATATTCCGGATGAGAAAGTGACAGATGGGCTTTATATTTCCAGATTTTAATTTTCTCTTCCAGCATATTGCATCGTCAACTTAATTTGTTTATCGGCGGGATTCTACAGAATTCCACATAATTCGTAATGAATTCCAAGGAATTCTAGGTAAATTCAAAACACTTTAAAAATTCATCTCCGACAAAATATGCCGGAAGAGAAAGTAAAATTATATATATTTCCGGATTTTAATTTTCTCTGCCGGCATATTTCATGATCAAATTAATTAGTAGTGAATTCAAAAGAATTCTAGGTTAATTCCAACAAGTTTAAAAATCATCTCCTACAAAATATGCCAGAAGAGAAAACGCAATGGTGATTTTTGTGACAGTTGGACGTTACATTTGCGGATTTTAATATTCTCTTCCGGAATTTTTTATCATCAACTCAATTTTTTTGTCTGCAAAATTCTAAAAAATTCCACATAATTCGTAGTGAATTCCATAGAATTCTGGGTTAATTCCAACAACTTTCAAAATTCATCACCGACAAAATATGCCGGAAGAGAAAAACATGCCGGAAGAGAAAGTGAAAGGGTGATCTTTTTTACAGATGGGCATTATATTTCCAGATTTTAATTTTCTCTTCTGGGATATTTCATCATCCACATAATTTATTTGACGTCGGAATTCTAAAGAATTAGAAAGAATTCGTAGTTAATCGAAAAAATTTTTAGGTTAATTCCAGCAAGTTTGAAATTTTATCTCCGACATAACATGCTGGAAGAGAGAATGAAAGGGTGATTTTTGTGACAGATGGTCGTTACACTTCCGGATTTTAATTTTCTCTTCCGGCATATTTTATCGTCAACTTAATTTCTTTGTTGGCAGAATTCTAAAAAATTCCACAGAATTCAAAGTCAATTCCAAAGAATTTTAGGTTAATTCCAACAACTTTAAACATTCATCTTCTACAAAATATGCCAGAAGAGAAAACGAAATGGTGATTTTTGTGACAGATGGACGTCACATTTGCGGATTTTAATTTTCTTTGCCGGTATTTTCGATCATCAAATTAATTAGTCGGCGAGATTCTAAAGAATTCCAAAGAATTCGTAGTGAATCCCAAAGAATTCTAGGTTAATTCCAACAAGTTAAAAAATTTATCTCTGACAAAACATGCCGCAAGAGAAAATGAAAGGGTGAACTTTGTGACAT
>CAKNYM010052414.1:186561-213365 GCA_932195095.1 Andricus curvator
CCAAAGTTCCTTCATGCAAAACACTCAACAAAATTTAAAAATTTTAAATAATCACTCAAGTCACCTTCAGAAAACCCCAAGTTACATTTCCAACCTAATAATAATATTCAGCAACCCTCAATATCCACCCTTAATATTTTTAACGAAAAAATACCAAAGTTCCTTCATTCAAAACACTCAAATAAATTAAAAATTTGAAATAATCACACAAGTCACCTTCAGAAAACCCCAAGTTATATTTCCAACCTCATAATAATATTCAGCAACCCTCAATATCCACCCTTATTATTTTTAACGAAAAAATAACCAAAGTTCCTTCATGCCAAACACTCAAAAAAAAATTAAAAATTTGAAATAATCACACAAGTTACCTTCAGAAAACCCCAACTTATATTTTCAACCCCACAATAATATTCAAGAACCCCCAATCCACCCTTAGTACTTTTAACGAAAAAATTCCAAATTTCCTTCATGCAAACCACACAAAAAAAAGTGTATATCTTAAATAATCACACAAGTCTCCTTCAGAAAACCACTAGTTACATTCCCACCACCAGAATCATATTCCACAACCCCCAAAAACCGACCGTGCCAGTTTTACCTGAACAAATCCCTAATGCCTCCCGGCAAAACACTCAAAAATTAAAAAAGTTTTAAATAATCATACGAGTTAACTTCCAAAAACACCAAGTTATATTTTCATCCCTACAATAATATTCAACAACCCCCCATGTCCATCCCTAATACTTTTAAGGAAAATATTCTAAAGTTCCTTCATGCAAAACACTCAACAAAATTGTTAAATTTGGCACAATCACAAAATTCACCTTCAGAAAACCCCAAGTTATATTTTCAACCCCAAAATAATATTCAACAGTCCTTAATATCCACCCTTAATATTTTTAACGAAAAATTCCAAAGTTCCTTAATGCAAAACACACAAAAAAATTGTTAAATTTGACACAATCACAAAAGTCACCTTCAGAAAACCCCAAGTTATATTTCCAACCCCATAATAATATTCGACAACCCCCGCAAACCACTCCTACCACTTTCACCTGAACAAATCATAAATGCCTCCTGGAAAAAAACCCTCAAAAAATTTAAAAATTTGAAATAATCACACGAGTCACTTTCAAAAAATCTCAAGTTACATTTCCAACCCCATAATAATATTCAGCAACCCCAAAATCCGCCCCTAATACTTTTAACGAAAAAATTACAAATTTCCTTCATGCAAACCACTGAAAAAAATTTATAAATCTTAAATAATCACAAAAATCTCCTTCAGAAAACCACAAGTTATATTCCCAAAAACCGCCCCTACCACTTTTACCTGAACAAACCCCTAATGCCTCCCGGAAAAACACTCAAAAATTAAAAAAAAAATTAAATAATCATACGACTTAACTTCCAAAAACACCAAGTTATATTTTCAACCCGACAATAATATTCAACAACCCCCAATGTTCATCCCTAATACTTTTAACGAAAATATTCCAAAGTTCCTTCATGCAAAACACTCAACAAAATTGTTGAATTTGAAATAATCACAAAAGTCGCCTTCAGAAAACCCCAAGTTATATTTTGAACCGCATAATAATATTCAACAACCCTTAATTTGCACCCTTAATATTTTTAACGAAAAAATTCCAAACTTCCCTAATGCAAAACACACAACTAAATTTCCAAATTTTAAATAATCACTCAAGTCACCTCCAGAAAACTACAAGTTATATCCACACCCATCTAACAATATTCCACAACCCCCGAAAACCACTCCAGCTACTTTTACCTGAACAAATCCACAGTGCTTCCTGGCAAAACACTCAAAAAATTTAAAATTCGAAATAATCACTCAAGTCACCTTCATAAAACCCCAAGTTACATTTTCAATCTCATAATAATATTCAGCAACCCTCAATATCCACCCTCAATATTTTCAACGAAAAAATTCCAAAGTTCCTTCATGCAAAACACTCACCAAAATTAAAAAATTAAAAATAATTACACAAGTTATCTTCAGAAAACCCCAAGTTATATTTCCAACCTCATATTAATATTTAACAATCCCCGAAAACCACCCCTGCCTATTTTACCTGAACAAATACCTAATGCTTCTTGGCAAATCCCTCAAAAATTAAAAAAATTGGAAATAATCATAGAAGTCACCTTCAGAAAACCCCAAGTTATATTTCCAAACTGATCATAATATTCCACAACCCCCGAAAATCACCCCTGCTACTTTTACCTGAACAAATCCCAAGTGCCTCCTAGAAAAACATTTAAAAAATTTTTAAATTTGAAATAATCACACAAGTCACTTTCAAAAAATCCCAAGTTATATTTCCAACCCCAAAATAGTATTCAGCAACCTTTGAAAACCACTCAAAGTTAAATTTTTTCATGGTGGGTACCCGGGTACCGTGGATGCGTCAACGACGTATGTATACTTTGAAGTCGATTATTTTTGCAAAATAGATTCCAATCGAAACTTACTTTTATGAAATAAAATCATGGAGTATAGTTATTTAACAATTTAGTCTTTCGAGTTAATTTTGTCTTGAATCTATAACACAAAAATATTATTATACAAGATTTTAAACAAGACCTTTTCATTTTAATTTCATTATTGTATAAATATTCAAAATACGAGAAGAGAATCGTATTAAAGTCTTTTCAGAGATAATAGTCCTCCAAAGTGTGCGACGTACGTGCTTGACATTATAACGAAGGTTTCTAAGGTCTATGACCACTGAAGTTTGTATTCTTCTAGAGTTTCAACGATGTATCAATGTAGCCTGGAAAATATCAAGCAGAAAAGAAAAATGAAGAAAATGTACTATTTTATACCCATTTCAAATCATGCTCGAAAAACAAAAATTAATTTTTAAAAACCTCATTTCATTTTTTACAATTTTCCCTCCACGTTGAGGCAAATGTCCCAGTAATCAAAATAGTGCCAATAGTAGCAAAAATTTGAAAAATAGTATCAAAATAATGTGATGCAATTTTTTAAATAATAAATTGAGGGTCAACCTATTCGTCAAATTCTATATACATAATACATCTTCCATAAAATCGCATGAAATTTTTTTGAATCTTTTAAAATACCCTGAAAGCTTTAAAATCCGTTGAAATCCTTCAAGTGTCCCTGAAATCTATTGAGATCCTCTCAAAATTCCGCGAAAAGTGGTCAATCTTTTTACATCATTTTGAATCTTTAAAATCCCTTGAAATCCGTAGAACTTTCTTGAAATCTTATAATTTTTTTCGAAATCCTATGAATGCCATAATTTATGGTGAAATCTCTTGATATTTTTGAAACCTGTGAAAATCCTCAGAAATCCCTTAAAATTTCGTTTCATTTCATTTATTCCCTAAGATTCTCTGGAAATCTGTTGAAATCACTTTAAATCTTCTTAATATTATTGGCATCCTGAACACCTTTTTAAAATCTTTTAAAATTTTCTAAAATTCTACGAAATTATTTGAAAACCTTTAAAAATTTGGAAATCTCGTTAAATTCCTTGGAATTTAAAAAAAGCGGCACTCTTCAAAATCCTTCGAAATCCCTTCAAATTTATAAATTTCTTTAAATCTTGTAAAATTCCTATTGATCCCGAAAAATCGAGTGAAATCCCGTGAAAAAGTTTTGAAATCGGTTATATCTTTGAAAATTCCTTCAAAATTGATGAAATCTTCTGAATTCTCTGAAATGTCATAAAATTCCATAAAATCTGATAAGGCCCCTTGAAATCTTTTAAAATGCCCTCGAAGCTTTGAAAATCCCTCAAAATTTTTGAAATCCGTTGAAATCCACTAAAATCTATTAAAAACGCCTTGAATTCTGTTTTTTTTTATTTTATGAAATTCCCTACAACATCTTAAAATGTTAAATATCGTCTAAAATTCCTTCAAAAATTGAAATCCCTTTAACTTTTATTCCATTTCATTTACTCTTTGAAGTTCTCTAGAATTTCTTTGAAATTCCATAAAATCCTTTGAAATATTTGAAATCCTTTGTTATCTTCCGTGGAATCTTGTAAAATACCCAAATATTTTTTAAATTCTGTGAAATCCCTTGAAATGTAAAAAAAAATGGAAGGCCCTTTGAGATCCTACAAAACTGCGTAGGTCTAGTGAAATCCCTTGAAATAATTTAAAATCCCGTAAATAATCATGAAATTTGTAATATGTATATCTTGAAGTTTTTTCAGAAATTTTGAAATCCGCTGAAAATCCTCATTTAAAATACTCTAACAACTTTGAAATTTTGAATAGAGTTAGAAAGTCGAGGTTTTTTCCAAATTTGTCAACATATTTTTAATGTTTATATAGAAGAGATGCAATATTCAATTAAATTTAACAAAAATAATTGTTTATACCATTTGTTATTATTATTTATAACAGTCCTCTCGTAGAATAATGCTCGAAAGTTACAGTTTTTTCTACAAATTTTCACTTTTTGTCCACTTTTCAATAAGAATGAGGTAATAATTATTTCAAGTTAAAAAACATAATTTTTTAAACAATTTATTATTTTTTTAAATAATATTCTCTTTGAATAATGCTAGAAAGTTGCGCTTTTTTCTGAAATTTCTACTTTGCTTTAGATTTTTAATTAAGAACAAATAATAAATAAACATCAGGGAGAATCATTTTTTTTAAATCTCTTTCTTTTTTGTGAATATATTTTTCTGTAATAAAACAGATATTTGAAATATTCTTCAAATTTTCTATATGGATCATATTAAATGCGAATTTTCCTCGAAGTAGATACAGAGAGCCTTTTTTTTAAATCAATATTAATATTTATTATTTGTTCATAACTAAAAAGTCAATGGAAAGCTGCAAATTTTAGAAAAAACCGCAACTATCTAGCATTACTATAGGAAAAAGTACTTATGAACAATAATAGTTTGTTTGAATAATTATATTTGTTGAATTGCATTAATTATTACCTCATTCTAAGTGAAAAGTTGACAAATAGTGGACCTTTTCAGAAAAAAACCCGCAATTATCTAGCATTACTATAGGAGAAGATAGTAATAAGCAACAAAAATTTGTTTAAACAATTATATTAGTCAAATTGAATTAATTATTATTTCACTTTAATTAAAAAGTGAACAAAAAGTGGAAAATTTTAGAAAAAACTGCAACTTTCTAGCATTATTCTAATGTAATATTGTTATAAATAATAATACATGGTTTAAACAATTATTTCTGTTAAATTTAATTGATTATTGCCTCACTTGATTTGAAAAAGTTAAAAACAGATTGAAAAATTCGGAAAAAACCGCTACTTTCTAACTAAATTCTAAGAGATAATTGCTATAAACAATAATAAATTATTTAAAACATTAATTTGAACGTCTAATTAACAATAGAAAGTAATTATCGACGTATTAGAAACAATTTGTATTTAAATAACAGAAAAAAAATCATAATTAGCGCCAAAAACTCTCAAAATCCAATTTTTCACCTATGGCGGTTTTTAGGACCCTAAAAAAAATTATGGGGGCGATATTTAAAAATTGATTTTTGATTTATATCCTATGGCTAATTCTGAAAAGAAGTTTTGAGTTTCAATTCGATTCATTCAATATTGACGATTCTGACCAGAATTTACAAGAACGTCTTGAAAAAATAAATAAAAAAAAACGATTTTATTTTTTGTGTGAAATCGAACAAATTTGGGGGCGATATGCATGAAAATTCGAGAAAAAAAAATGTGGACCACCCTACTCAATATGGAATTGGTTATCATAATTAAAACAAAAAATTCTTTCAGAAAGTAAATTTTTTTTTCCATGAATGATTTCCCATCATTACTGGAGAGAAAAAAACATCTAAACGACACATTTGTCATTTTCACTAATTAGAGAACAATTTCCTTTTCTCCAGAGAAGCAGGAAACATTAATTTGAAGATTGTGAGACAAGTGTTTCATTATTTCTGGCCCTTGAGAGTTGGACGAAATTACTGACCTGAGGATTTTCGCCTCACCTTGTCAGCAATTAGTTGCTGTGAACATATTTTCTAGCAAATTAATTGCACCAGACAAAAATGGATTTAAAAGATTATTATTAATAAGAGTTGATGAAATTAATTAATTTCTTTCTTATTCCAACGTCCGTTCATATACTTGTATAAATTAAATAACAAAAACTTCTTTACATACAGGGTCTGTTCCGTAAGTTGTAGGACTGACTTTCTATAGCCAAGCATTTGCGGAGTAAATATTGCGCAAGAAGTAAACCCTTTTTTTTTGCTTATTCCAATGTCCCTTCATATACTTGTATAAGTTAAACAACAAAAACTTATTTACATACATGGTCTGTTTCATAAGTAGTAGGACGGATTTTCTATAGACAAGAATTTGCGGAGTAAATATCGCGCGAGAAGTAAACCCTTTTTGTAGGCTTTCATACCGCTCTCAAAATGGACCGTACGCTCGAGCAGCGTCACTCAAAAAAAGCTGATCTGCTCATTGCATCCTCTTCATACGCCTGCTTAATCAAGGTTGCAGATTTTCCAAGTTTAACACAAAACTTCATCGCGCAGCGCTGCTTGAGTGTGCGTTCCATTTTGAGAGCGTAACGGAAGCCTACAGTAAGGTTTATTTCCCACGCAATATTTACTCCGCAAATGCTCGGAGGCGACTGTTGAAGCATGTATTTGGTTCCTGACATCCCCTCACCCATTCTGTCCGTAAATCCCTCTATTTCTGCGTCTGAGCTATAGAAAGTCAGTCCTACTACTTATGGAACTTTGAGAGCGTGATTGAAGCTTACAAAAAGTGTTTACTTCTCGCGCTATATTCACTACGCAAATGCTCGGATACGACTTTTGGAGCATGCATTTGATTCCTGATATCCCATACCACCCATCCTCGTAAATTCCTCCATTTCTCCGTCTGGGCTATAGAAAGTCAGTCCTACTACTTATGGAACTTTGAGAGCGTGATTGAAGCTTACAAAAAGGGTTTACTTCTCGCGCTATATTCACTCCGCAAATGCTAGGATGCGACTGTTTGAGCATGCATTTGCCCAGGCGGAAATATTATATATAGTTTATAAATAGTGTGAAGTATTATATATAATATTCATTTGTTTTATATAAAAAATGTATGAAACAAATGAATATTATAATACTTCACACTATATATAAACCATACATAATATTTCCGCCTGGGTGATTCCTGATATCCCATACCACCCATCCTCGTAAATTCCTCCATTTCTCCGTCTGGGCTATAGAAAGTCGGGCACATATCATCTCACATGCGGCAAGTCTCTCTGCGGCATGTCACAACTGCGGCATCTCTATCTAGCGGCTTCTCTCCCGCGCGGCATTTTTCACAGTAAAATTGACATTTTTGCGGCATCTCTCACCGCACCCCTGTGACTGGCCAAAGAAATAATGTTGGTCAAACCCCTACGCCTTTTCCAACGTCTCGTGGGGGCGGGAAGGCACCCCTGTGACTAGCCACAGAAATAATATTGGTCCCCTTTCCACTGGAGAGAGATGCCGCTAGGTAGAGATGCCGCAGGTGTGACTTGCCGCAGAGAGACTTGCCGCATGTGAGATGATATGGACCCTAGAAAGTCAGTCCTACTACTTATGGAACTTTGAGCGCGTGATTGAAGCCTACAAAAAGGGTTTACTTCTCGCGCAATATTTACTCCGCAAATGCTCGGAGGCGACTGTTCCATCCTGCGCGTATAACACTCCCTCCATTGCTCCGTCTGGGCTATAGAAATTCAGTCCTTCTACTCATGGAACGCACTATGTATTTCAGTAGATATACACTTTCTTCAATTAAAAATTTTTTAATTTCCAATTAAAAATTTTGAATTTCAAAGATACCTTAGATCCATGTAAGTGCAAAAATGAAATCACGTCCATACTTAAATGTAAACACATAACACTACTATTTTTATGTTCAATTTACTTTAATAGAGCCATCGAAAGATTGGTCAAATCAGGACTACTGTCCAAACATAAAAGTCATGTTTACAAAAAAGGGCTCTAAATCTCGGAGATGATCCAACCAGATTGTCCCCATCATCACTACTGTTGATGGAAGAATCAAGATTGCTTCTGTAAGATATTTATGGATCCACGGCACGCAAGCTTTTCGAGAAGCTTGATTGTTCCCACAATCCTCATATGTAACATACATATATACTAAGATGGCATTGCTTATACTTCTACAGACTTCACACTTTTTCCCCTATTTCTCTTTTTTTCCTTTTTTGAAGATTTCTTCTTTTTCACCTGTTTTCAAGAAACTTCCCCTTTTTCTCTTTATCTCGTCTTTTCGCTTAAGTGCTAAATTAATTAATTGAACCCAATAAGAAAATCCAACTATTCTGCCCTGAAAGTTAATTTTTTTTTTTAATTAAAAGTCTACTATCATAGTTTTGGTTCATAATTCATCTCTTTAAGTTAAAAAATATAATATTTGGTTGAAAATGTAATTATTTTGTTGAAAATTCAACTACTTGGTTGAGAACTGTAATAATTTCTCAAAAATTCATTTCACTGGTTGATGATAGAACTATTTGGTGGAAAATTCGTTTTTTTGGTTGAAAATTCGTTTTTTTTTTTTTGTTAAAAATTAATTTTCTTAGCCGAAAATTCAACTATTCCAATTTTGGTTACAAATTGATAGATTTTTGCTGAAAACTGAATTATTACATTTTTCGTTGAGAATATTCATATTTTTTGTTGATAATTAAACTACTTGGTAGAAAGTTGAACTATTTTGTTAAAAATTCTTTTTTTTGTTGAGAACTAATTTTTTTAACTGAAAATTGAACTATTACATTATTGAAACGAAATTCATTGTTTTTAGTTAAAAATTCCATTATTTGGTTGAAAATTGATATATTTCCTTCAAAAATCAAAATTTGTCTTTTTTGGTAAAAAATTAATCTTCTTAGTTGCAAATTCAACTACTTGGTTGAAAGTTAAACTACTATATCACGAATCTATTTAGTTAGTTGAAGATTCATCTTTTTTTATTATTTAACAATTTTGTTGCAAATTCGTTCATATTCCATTTTTAGCTAAGAAAATTTCGTTTTTTGGTTGAAAACACAGTTATTACATTTTTTGTGAAGAATTCATATTTTTTGATTGAAAATTAAACAACTTTATTGAAAGTTAAACTACTCTGTTAAAAAGTCATTTTAATGGTTGACGATTTAACTATTTTGTTAAAAATGCGTTGCTTTTTGGTTGAAAATTCATCTTTGGAAATGAAAATTTAATTCTACCATTTTTGATTAAAAACTAATATTTTTTGTTAAAAAATCAACTACTTCGTTGAAAATGAATTTTTTATTGAACATTTTTTTTCATTGAAAATTAATTTTTTCAACTGAAAATTCAATTTCTCCATTTTTGATTGAAAATTGATCATTAATTTCGTTCAAAATTTGATTTTTTTGTTCCAAATTATTCTTTTTGGTTGATAATTCAAGTACTTGGTTGAAGTTAAAACTATTTTGTTAAAAATTCATTTAATATGCTGAAGATTTATCTCTTTGGTGGAAAATTTAACGATTTTGTTGCCAATTAGTTTTTTTTGTTGCTGAAAATTAATGTTTTGAACTGAAAAATGAACTATGCCAGTTCTGGTTGAAGATTGACTATTTTTAGTTAAAATTTCAACTATTTTTGGTTTGAACATCCAAAATTTTGTTGACAATTTTTTGCTTTCATGACTGAAAAATCTTTCTTGGTCGAAAATTCAAGATTTTTCTTGATAAATCGTTTGTTTGGTTTGAAAATTCATCCCTTTTAGTAGACATCTTCTCTTTTTTGTTTAAAAATGCAACTTTTTGGTTGAAAATTAATCTCTTTAAGTGGAGGATTGAACTTCTTAGTTGAAAATTCATGCTTTTTGGTTGAATTCATTTGTTTTTAATTCAAAATTTAAATCTTTCTCATTTGAAACTTCAAATATTCAGTTGAAAATAAATTTTAGTAGGTTGAAAATTCAACTAGCTGGTGAAACATTTAACTATTTTTTTGAAAAATCGTCTTTTTGGAATAAAAGTCGTCTTTTTGAATTGAAAATTCATCTTTGTAGGTTGAAAACTATTTTGTTGAAAATTCGTCCCTTATGCTTGAAAATTCAATTCTTTGGTTGGAAATGCAAATGTTTGGCCAATAATTGATTTTTTCTTTAAATTTAACTATTTTGTTAAAATGTTACCTTTTTCGCAAATTCAACTGTTTTGTTAAAAATTTGACATTTTGTATAGAAAACTCTTTTTTTTTATTGAAAATTGATCTTTTTCGAGAAAAAAGTTCCAAGTTGAAAAATTAACTTTCCTGGTTGAAATTTCTGAGAAATTCGTATATTTTGGTTGAAAGTTCAACTATTTAGTGGTAAACGCAACTGTTTGGTCTAAAATAATTTTATTTTTATTTTTGAAAATGCATTTGGTTCGTCTGAAATTAATTTTGTTGTAATCAAAAATTCAAGTATTTGATTTCTTTCAGATTTTTACAATAACATTCCAAGGTCGCTCAAGGCCATTTTAGGGCAAAAATGGCTATTCTCAATTAAACTGACGCTATTTTTTGAGTATTCATTTCTGGCGCGCATGAATTTTGTTCTTCAAAATTCAATATTGCACTTAAATTTTTTTCAGATTTTTACAATGACATTTAAAGGTCGCTCAAGGCCATTTTAGGGCAAAAATGGCCATTATTAATTAAATTGACGCTATCTATTGATTATTTATATGACACGCTGTTATAAACATTTTGACTAATTTTTTTGCCGCAATGAATAAATTGATACTCTGTCTCAAAATAGAACTAGAGAAAATTTAGTTGTATCAACATTTTATTAAGAAAATGACCTTGAGCCACCTTTGAATGTCACTGCAAAAGTCAGCAAAAAATCTGAAACATGTGAAGAACAAAATTCACACGCGTCAGAAATGATTATTCAATAAATAGCGTCAATTCAATTAATGATGGCCATTTTTGCCCTAAAATAACCTTGAGCGACCTCTAAATATTTTTTTTTAATTCTGAGACAAATCAAAGGTAATTTTAACGGCAAAAGGAACAATTTGTAGGGTTGCCAAGTTGAATTGAAAAAAGCCATTTTAATCTATAATCCCAAATATCTTCTAAACTACGCCATCAACATAAAAAACGGTTCATACAAAAGTTGACCAGGACATAAGGAGCCATTCAACTGTATCATTGATTTTGACCTTGAGGTCAACTTTCAAGGTCATTTCAAGGTCTAGACGATTTTTTTCAATGGAAACCCCTATTTTTGACTGCAGATTTGAATAGAGCGGAAAATTTTACGTCAAAAATGAATCATGGAAATTTTGTTTTTGTGGCCTTGAAGAGGTCAAAAAACAAGGTCAAATGTACAAAAACGATCAGATGCCCTTTTTCTGAATTTACGTGGTTTTCTGGGTAAAGCAAACGTTTAAAATGCTTTAAAAAGTCGACAAAATGTAAAAATGTGAACCACCTTGACCACCTTGTCAACCACGACCTTCAAGTAAATTTTCAAGGTCATTTAAAGGTCAAGACGATTTTTTAAAATTGAAATCCTTATTTTAGACTGCGAACTCGTAAAGAACGGGAAATTGTACGTGAAAATTGGTATTCGAAAATCTTTTATGTTGACCTACAGAAGGTCATATCAAGGTCAATTATTTAAAAAGCGCTTAGAAGCTTTTTTTTAATTTACTGGTTTTCTGGGCAATCTCAACGTTGAAGGTGCCTTTAACAAGTACAAGATAAGTTTCACAAATTTCGACGACCTTGACAAAATTGACCTCAAGTGTTTTTCCAGGTTTATGAAGGACAATGTCATTTTTTTAAATAAAAAGGTTGCCGTTTTCTTACAAAAGTTTGATTTTCTTTTAGCATTACCCAGGAACAACGAAATCAAGCACCCCAAAGGGAACAGAATTTACTACGTCTACGTTGTTGTTCCTGGGAAATGCTAAAAGTAAATCAAACTTTTGTGAAAAAAGTGTTTCATCTTCATCAAATCATGTAGTGTAAATGTAAAAGTCTTTGTTCTACTGACTTGAGAACACGAAAATACAGGTTTCCAAACAAATGAATATTGCTGCGATCGTTTTCTGTTTTGGTGTACACGCGACAAACAAATGACGATTGCTGCGATCGTTTCTGTTTGTGTTAAGGGCTAAAATAAGTAAACAGTCGGGATAAGATAGAAAGCAGATATACATTTTTGACGTGAAAAGACAGCCTATGTCCCCTTTTTTGAGAAATAGGATTTTAGGCTGTTAAATCTGCTCGGACGAATTTTTTAGGCAACTGGAGCGTTATCGACCGGGAGCTTTATGTTCTTGGGAACAGGCAGGCGTGCCTCGGGATATCTCACCATAAAGGTTGCATGGGGCTAGTATTTCATCTCTTAGCCATTTCAGGGGCACCCAGTTACGTAAGGGGATCTCTATCCTTAACTCAAGTCACAAGGGATGCGAACTGAAAAGGGAGTCTGTCGTCTCCTTGCATCCATTCCTCTCTCCTCTCTCTCTCTCTCTCTATCACCATTCTCCTCTCTCTTTCTTCATCCCCCTCTCACTATCTCTATCCTTCGCTCCCATTCTTCATCCTCCTCTCCCTCACATTTCTTTCCCTACTTTGTCCCCTCTCGCTTTATACCTTCCAGAAATGACTCCGGATTATACGCAGCGTTGTTCCTTTGCAGTCGACAAGATCGCATTCAAGCTCAAGGATTATGCCTTGAATTAAGGGAGCTTTTACTATATTCCCGAGAAAGGAACAAAAACAGGCAAGGGAGGCACGGCTAGCTTGAACCACTTTTAGCTGAAAAGTGCTCGCCTATCTCAATTTCCTACTGAATATGTTTTGGGGATGCCTCCCGAGTATTTTAAGGCCTAAATGAAAAAATTTTTTAAATCAAGATCGAAAAGAAATCTATTTTATTATTAATAATTTCATGCAAAATGAGCATGAAAACGATTCAGATTTAAAAACAGACTTCTAAACTACCTCACTTTTCGGCTCATTAGAGATAAAAATAACCAAATGAAAAAAGAGGGAGAAAAAGAGAAAAAGTCAACCAAATCCAACCTCCCACTTTTTCCTTTCTCCGTCCTTTTTATACTACCAGGGAACCAACGTGTTTCGGGGCCAATTTAGACACCCTCATCAGGAATTATTTATAGGAAAACTACAAGGTCTGATTAATAGATTCTTATGCTAGTTAAAAAATCAAACATAATACCTGCAAAGAAAAAGAGACATATGCATACATAAATACACATATGCATACATGAATACACATATGTATACACACATATACATACATACATATATACTTCCCCTTTTAAAGGTTACTTTATCTAATTTTGCATTCATTAGTGAAAAAAATGACAAAAATCAGGCCTCACCGACCGGTCCCTACATCCCCTATTGTACCCTATATTCAGTTAAGGTCCCTAAAGTACCCTATTTTCAAGATTTGGTCCCTATTGTACCCTCTTTGCAGCCCATAATGTAACTTAAACAAAATTATAATAAGATCGAAGCTTCCAAGTGTCAGGCATTTTGAAAAAAAGTAGAAAAAATCTGGGAGTTTCTGTCAGAAGTAACTGTAAAAGATAATTAGGTCTGCCACACAGTCACTATTAGTCTCTTTTCTTTCAAATCACTTTTAAGTCACTTTTTTAAAAAGAAAAGATCACATTAATCACTTTTCTTTTAATAAATTAACTCATGGGTTGATCACTATTCAACTCAGGTCTATACCTATTTCTGAATTTTGTTGCGTTCTTTTGAAATATTCTACGCTGAGCGAAGAATTCCCGTGTAGTTCTGGTTCACACCCCAATAGTTCGGGTGCTTTCTCTTTTTTTCTGTTTCACACGAACGTTTGGCGCGCTTGCACTACTGAGACGTGCGATCACCCCAACCATTCGGATGCTCACCTGAAACAGCAGCAGCGGAAGTGGTGGGGCGCCCGCCCGAATAGTTGGGGAGCTTGCACGAATGAATCGGGAGATTCGAGTCGTCGACCGCGTTGGATGTTGCGCGTTCGACGTTTGCGGATGTTCGCTAATGATTTGATTTTTCGACTCATGTGCAAGCAAAGAATAATTTTTTATATTTCTCTTACCTTTGTTAATGATTATCCAAAGAAAAACCAGATAACTAGTTACACTTTATTCCACTGACATCTCGCACAAGAACAATAAAATCGACATAAACTAGAAACAGTGACATTCGGGCAGAGCCTGATGTTCATCAGCTGCGGCCATTAGCGAAAATACGCAAACGTCAAACGCGCAAAATCCAACGCGGTTGACGACTCGAATCTCCCGAATCATTCATGCAAGCTCCCCAACTATTCGGGCGGGCGCCCCACCACTTCGGCCGCTGCTGTTTCAGGTGAGCACCCGAATGGTTGAGGTGATCGCACGTCTCAGTAGTGCAAGCGCGCCAAACCTTTGTGTGAAACAGAAAAAAAGAGAAAGCACCCGAACTATTGGGGTGTGAACCCGAACTACACGGGAATTCTTCGCTCAGTGTAGGGTATTTTAAAATATTCCAAGAAACTTTTCATAGACTTTAATAATTTGAAGTTATTTTTAAGATTTCAGGGTATTTTTAAAACTTTTAAGGCATTGCGATAGCTTTTAATTTGAAATATTTTAGGGAATTTTAAAAGATTCCAAGGTTCATTAATTTGAAGGGAGTTCAAAGCGTTTGAAATATTTTAGGATGGAGAATTTTCTAGAATTTCGGAAGATATGGCACAATTTTACGGGACCTAGAAGGTTTTAAGATATTTCAAATGATTTCACAGGATTTTATAAGATTTCTGAGGGTTTTAAAGATTTTAAGGCATTTTAAAGCTCTCAAATGTATTTTAATACATTTTCCAGAATTTCAGGAAATATCATCATGGAATTTCACAGGATTTTATAATATTTTGGTAGATTTCAATGAATTTATTCTTGAGAAGTGAGGTATTTCAGAGGTTTTCAAAAATTTGAAATCATTTTTTGGAATTCACCCTTCCTTCTTATTAATTCATCCTGAATGCTTTTAAATTCTTCCGAATTCTTTTGAATTATTTGAATTCACTTAAATTTTTCAAAATTTACTCAATTCTACTTAATTCAATGGATTTCTTTTTAATTTTTAAAAGTTTTTATTTAATTGATCTTGATGAACAATGGATAAAATGATCAAGCGATTTGAAATATTTTAATGTATTTTTTCAAATTCCTTGGCATTTTCAAGAGCTTTGGAAAATTTCAAGGGATTTGAAAAGATTTTAAAGGATTTGAAATATTTTAAAGGATTTGAAATATTTTAGGATAATTGAAAAGATAACAAAGAAATTCTTAATTGATTTCATTAATTCAGTGGAATTTCAAAGAATTTAAAATATTTTAAGGTATTTCAAAAGATTCCCAGGCATTTTCAAGAGCTTTAAAAAGTTTCACGGTATTTCCAAAGATATCAAAGAATTTGAAATATTTTAGGAAATTTTAAACGATACCCAGACAATTTTTATAATTTCAATAGTTTGAAGGGATTTCTGAGACTTTGAAATTTTTTTAGGGTATTTCAAAAGCTTCTAAGACATATTCAAGAGATTTAAACAATTTCAAGGGATTACCAAAGGCTTGAATAATTTCAAAGGATTTTATTGCTTTAGTGGATTTCAAACAATTTATTCACAAGAAGTGAGGGATTTCGTAGGGTTTCAAAGATTTCACGAAATTTTAAAAATATTTTTTGCAATTTATTTGAAATTCGCCGTGAATTTTTTTTTATCCTTTTTTATTCTTCTAAATTCACTCAATTTTGCTCAATTCAATGGTTTTTTAAAAAGTTTTTCTTTAATTCATCTTGAAGTCTTTTAAACTCACCTTAAATTCGTAGGCATTTCATCAAATTATTTTGAATGCCCTTTTAATTTTTTGAAACTCATTCCAACCTTCCTCAGTTTGATTTTTCAAATGAATTTCATCGAATTCTTCTCATTTCCGCTAAATTCCTCTAAATTCACTCAAATTTTATTGTAATAATGGAATTTTTTCGATTTTTGAAATTTTATCCAATTCATTTGAATTCTTTTGAATTTAACTTGAATTGTTTGTTAGTCGTTAGTCACATATTTGGTTAGAAATTAGTAGGGTTTCAAGATTTGAAGAGGTTTGAATTTTTTTTTTATTTACCCTGAATTCTTTTAAATTCTTTGGAATTCTCTTGAATTTTGTTAATTTACTAATTGAATTCTTCGAAATTAACTCAATTCTATATAATTCAATAGACTTTTTTGAATTGTTAAAAGTTATTATTTAATTGATCCTAAATCATTTTAACCTCAATGTGATTTTTTATGAATTTCATCGAATTCTTCTAGTTTACCTTAAATTCGTCTAAATTCATTTCAATTTTATGGAAATCAATGAAATTTTTTGATTGAAAATTTTTATTCGTATTCATTTGAATTCTTTTGAATTTAACTTGGATTGTCTTGAAATCTTATGAATTTATCCTGAATTTGATATTTTGATATAATTTTCTGATATAAGTGAAAATTATAAAAAAGAAGTTTGATTTAAGTGAGTATGAATCCAGTACTATAAATTTATTCTCAACTACGAAATTCTTTAAAATTAAAAAACAAAATCTAACGATTAAATTTGTAGAGCCCCCTCTCAAATGTCTCCATTCAAATAAAAAAATTTAAATTAAAAAGAGATAAGAAGAAAGCAACTTCCATCCCCTTGCTTCTTTTTTATTTTCATATTTTTAAATATCTTTTCGCGATATCAATGTTCGAAATTTTTTTTTAATTTTCAGAGTTGTTCTGACATTTTTGAGTATATCTCGAGTTCTAATTGACGATTTCCCTAAATAAGCACTCAAATTGAAGACAACTGAATCCTCTACAACTTTATATTCTAAAGTTTTTAGATCTGCCCAGTACAGGGTGCACAGTCTTCCCCTTTTGTCTTAATTTCCCCTTTTTTCTTGAAATTCTCCTTTTCCCCCTATTCTCAAAAAAAATTCCCCTTTTTCCCCTTTTCTCTTTAAATATACAATATTTGAAAATAAAATATTTGAATAACGCGGAAAATTCTCTGAAATTAGTCAGTGTACCTATTATTGAATAATAATTAAAGCAATTATAGTACTTAAATAAATTTGTTATGAATAAATAAGGTACACGTTTCAAGTGCTGAACGACTAAAAATATTTTTAAAAAAAATTTTCTAGCTGAAATATTTTAATTTTTAAAGCATGTTGAAAACGTGAAAACTGGAGACAGAAGTTGTTATCCAATATAAAATTGGAACAGCTACAAAATAGATAGTACTATTTAAATAAGTATTAGAAGGTGAGCGCTTTTTAGTTGAAATATACAAAATTAAATAACTAATTCAAAAATGGAATATTCTAAATTCATCAACTGCAATGTCTTGATTTAGGTTTTTTGGGGTTTCATTTTTTTTTTGCGATTTTGGACCGTTATAAACACCACGGTGAAAAAAATGTTTTCCATTAAAAAATAGTAACATGTTTCTTTGGTTCAAGCTGAAGGAATTGCTGGTTCGAAATAATCCAAAAACCATGTTTTTGTACATTTTCAAAAAATTCTAAATAAGGTAAAATTTTTCTTTTTAATTAAAAAAATTTTTAATTGTAAATTTAAAAAAGAGAACAAAAGATATTAACCGATTTCAAAATTTTTTCTTCATTTGTGTTGGATGTCGACCCACAAATTGTTATCCCGCAGCTCAAACGATTCGATTAATTTTAGCATTTTTACTTTGCTCTACTGAAGAGTGTAGTTTTAAATTTACATTGGAAGTATTAATTATAGTTAGCAAGAAATGGCAAATCTTAGATATAAATATTTATGAGAACGATGCCAAACATTTTAAAATTGTGTATTTAACTAATTTTATTTTTTCTCGGTCTTTTTTAAATCACTCTGAATGGATTTCCAACGACCTAAGTATATAAAATTTTTAAAACAAAATTGTTTAATGACAGAAATCATTGAAGAATCATTGAAAAATCATTTAAAATTATTTTAAAATATAACATTTCGTATAAAAAGATTGTTTGTTCTTTTCGACATATAAAAATAAATGTTTAATCTTTCCCCTATTTTCCCCTTTTTCGTAGGAAAATCACCCTATTTCCCTTTTTTGAGCTCCTTTTGCGCTGTGCTCCCTGCCAGTAGTTTAGATCCTTGCGATTTTAATAAGTTGGCTAATATTTGCGATTTCTATTCTTCCCAGGACGATATGTGAATATTCGACCACGATTTTTGCCAAGAAATACAACTTCTCCAATCGCTAGCATCTGAACTCTGACCACAAAGTGGATCAGGCTCGGCTGCGGATTGCGAAAAGAATGTAAAATCGTCAGTTTCAATATAAACTAAAACTCACTCCCGAAATATTAAGTTTCTGGATGTGAGTGAAAAATATTTGATCTCGAAAAGTTAATCAATTCAGAGAAAATTGTCAAAAAAAAATTAAGGTTACAATCTCAAAGGTTTTAAAAATCGACTTGCAATAGAAATTGAAAATCGAATTTTTAATTTTTTCACAAAAATGGAAACTTGTTCCCGAGATATGAAACGCTAAATAAGAATAATACACTAACCACAAATTGAAACAGGCTCGGCTGCGGATTGTAATAACAACTTAAAGTCGTTAATCCTAATGGAACCTGAAACCAAATTCCAAAATATTGAGTTTCTGAATTCGGGTGAAAAATATTTGCCCATCCGAAGTAAAAATCTAATTTTCAATTTTTCACAAAAATAATATAATGATTTCAAGAAATATTGATGCTGAAGGGAAGAAAAAAATGGTTACCACGCTAAAATCCTAAGATAAAATTTAAACTAAAATTTAAGTTATAAACTTTTTTATTACAATAATAAAAAATGAGAATTTGAATAAATCAAATCAAAAACAAATAATAAAAAAATAATAATAAAAACAATGTCTACTATCAAATTTAAAACAGAACTAAAAACTGTCACCCTAATTTCGATCAGATTCAAAATCACTATATTGAAATTCGATTTGGAATTTTATGGCGACTGCACTCTGGAACAGAATGCTATGGCGATAATGGCAAATCCACGCCTTTCCAAAGGGTCTGGGATTCCCCCAAGCAGGACACGGATTAATTTCATGGGGTGCAATTTTTTTCCCCCGGAAGATCGATTTGGATTTTGGGAACGTCAAGGAAGAAATCACCCGAGAGAAATCGCCGCCCTGTAGTGATTTTTATTGGCGCCAATTTCATCGTGAAATCGGCTGGAGTGCCTCTCAAATTTAGATGAAAACGGGCTCGCTCTATCTGGGTCTCCAAAGTGGATACTCTATCAATAATTTACGGATTGATACGGTTGCCAATAGAGCGAAATATACTTGCTTTATCTTTATCATCTGGCACGGGGAGAATTTTATTCCTTCGAGAAATTTGTAGTCATTTGATCAATTTCATCTAGAAATGGGATTAAAAGTATATTCAACGTGAGGGGGGAATAACTGTGCGGTTATCCGCAGAACCGCTCGTTTACCCGAACTGGTAATCCGGTGTAATGCGAGTAATCTAAGGGGCCGTCCATATACCACGTATTTCCTATAAGAAAAAAAAAGATTTTGTACATTTTATTCAGAATCATAAATATTAGGTGAATCGAGTTAAAACTCAACATTGCAATCCGCAGTCGAGCATGTTTCAATTTGTGGTCAGTGTTACTTTCAGATTGTCAAGTGACACATCTATTTTCTCCAAACAGGATAACATTTTTTAAACAAATTTTCTAGGCTTTGAATCAGCAGCACTTCATCTCGGAAGTGGATTTTTGTCTTATCTTTAGCTGGTCATTTCGATTTTACAAAATGTTTTTAGACTCTCCTAAAAGTTCCGATTTTGTTGGTTATTTAGTTCTGTACTGCCGCATTCCCATAAAAAAACAAAATTTCTACATTTCATTCAGAATCACTAATATTAGGTGAATCGAGTTAAAACTCAACATTGCAATCCGCAGCCGAGACAGTTCCAATTTGCGGTCAGTGTCCCTTTGAGATTGTCAAGTGATCAGGAGCATGTCATCTCGGAAGTGGATTTTTGTCTTACCTTCAGCTGGTCATTTAGATTTTACAGATTATTTTTACGTTCTCCTGAAAATTCCGATTTTGTTGTTTATTTAGTTCTGTGCTACCACCTTCCCATAAGAAAAAAGACGTTTTTGTAAATTTTATTCAAGAATCGTCAATATTAGGTTGGTCGAGTTCACCATCAACATTTTTCTTCACAGTTAGCCATAGAATATGGATCAAAAATTACTTTCTGAATATCACCCCCATAAGGCTGTTTTATGGCTTCCCAAAGAAACCCCATAAGTGAAAAATTGCGTTTTGCGAGTTTCTGGCGCTAATTATTATGTTTTTGCAGTTTTTTTAATACAAATTTTTTATAATACATGAAATACTACTTCTTATTGATAATTAGATTTTCACATAAATTGTTTAAACAATTTATTATTGTTTTTAGCTGTTTTCTCTTCGAATACAGTTAGAAAGTCGCGGTTTTTTTCTGAACTTTTAAACTTGCTTTCAACTTTTCCACATTCTGTCCACTTTTCAATCAGTGTGAGGTGATAATTAATTCAAGTTAACGAACACAATTGTTTAAACAATTTATTTTTATTTTTAATAATATACTCTAAACAATGCTGGAAAGTTGCCGTTTTTTCTGAAATCATCAACTTTTTGTCCACTTCTCACATAGAGCGAAGTAAAAATTAATGAAATTCAACAAAAATTATTGTTTCAACAGATTATTATTGTTTATAACTATCCTCTCCTATGGTAATGCTAGATAGTTGCGGTTTTTTCTGAAATTTTCCACTTTTTGTCAACTTTACACTTATTGGGGTTTAATTAGATTAATTCAAGTGGAAAATATAATTGTTTAAACAATTTATTTTTGTTTAAAACTATCTTCTCTTGAATAATTGCTAGAAAGTTGCGGCTTTTTTTTTAAATCTCTTACTTTGCTTTGGTTTTTGAGTTATGAAAAAATAATTAATTAACAATAGAGAGAATAATTTTCTAAACAATATTCCTTTTTCGTAGATATATTTTTCTGAAATAAGACAGATATTTGAAATATTCTTAAAATTTTCTATATGGATCATATTATAAATGTAAATTTTCCTTAAAGTAGTCACTAAGAGCTTATTTGTTAAAATTAATATTGATTATTTCTTCCTAAGTAAAAAGTCAAAGAAAAGCTGAAAATTTCCGTTCTTAACCATAATAAATTGTTTAAAAAATTATGTTTGTTGATTTGCATTAATTATTATCTCACTAAATAAAAAGCGGACACAAAGTAAAAGAAATTTCGAAAAAACCGCAAGTATTTAGCATTAATATAGAAGAATATTGTTATGAACAATAATAATTTGTTTCAACAATTATTTTTGTTAAATTTCATTGATTATTACTTTGCTCTAAGTGAAAAGTTGACAAAAAGTAGAAAATTTCAGAGAAAGCCCGCAACTATGTTGAAAATTCGTCTTTTTGTTTTGAAAATTCATCTTTTTTGTCAGAAATTTTATCTTTTTTCGGTCAAAATTCAACCGTATGATAGAAAATAAATCTTTTTTGGTTGAAAAAAAATTCACCTTCTTGGCTGAAAGTTGATCTTTTTTAGTTGAATATTCAACTATTTTCTTGGAAATTTATTTATTTTCTGAAAAAATTGTCTTTTCTGGTAAAAAAATTATCTTCTGGGTGGAAAATGTATCTTTTTGGTGGAAAGTTAAACTACTTGGTTGAAAGTTCAACTCCTTTGCTAAAAATTCATTTTTTTTTTGTTAATGATTCATCATTTTATTTGAAAATTCATCTCTTTGGTTGAAAATTCAACTATTTTATTTAAATTATTATTTTTTTGTATAAAATTAATTTTTGATCTTAAAATTTTACTATTCTAGTTGAAGATTCATCATTTTAGTAGTGAAAAAATGTGAAAAAATTGCTTTCTACCTCCGCTGGGATCCGAACCCAGGTCTCTCAGATTGCCGGTTTGATGCTCTTACTCACTAAGCTATGACGATCTGAACTTAAAAATAATTATCAATATTAAAAAAATATTGATTTTTGACCAGTAGACAAAAAACACTTTACATCAATTTATTTGATACATTTATCTGGTCGACAACCATAACATCAATAAATATATAACTTTCTTGTTCGAGAAATTAATCTTACAAGTATAAGGAATTACATCGCAATTCAACTTGTAGGGGTTGTGAAGAAATTAATCTCGTCTCTCCGTGGCTTAGTGGGTAAGAGCATCAGACCGGCAATCTGAAAGACCTGGGTTCGGATCCCAGCGGAGCAGGAGAGCAATTTTTTCACAACTTAAAAATAAAAATCAATATTAAGAAAAATACTGATTTTTGACCAGTAGACAAAAAACACTTTACATCAATTTATAGAACAAAATTAATTTCCAGAGTCATACAGGTAGACATCTGTAGCCCAATATAGAAAAATAGGACTTTTTCTGCCACCCTGAAAATTCAACATTTTCTACAACTTTTCTTTTTTTAGAAATATTACGCAACTTGAAAAATATAAATGAAGTTTTGTAAAAATAATTCACATTTTATGCCTGAAGTTAAACTGAAAACTCTCGGATTTTAAAATGCATGAAATTAAGAGCTTGAAAGCCCGAACGTTACAACAGAAAGCTCTTGAGTTACTCACTCGAATTTAAATTGAGGGCTACAAGATAAAAGCTCTTGAAGCTAAAAAAATGTGAAAGCACCCAACAAAAAAATTACTGTCAAACAAATAGTCCAATTTTCAACAAAATATATGAAGTTGTAACCAAATAGAGGAATTTTCATCTAAAAATTATAAGTTTTCAACCAAATTTTTAGAAAAGTTTTTCTAAGAAAGTAGTTAAATTCTCAGCCAAATAAATGAATTTTTAACAAAGCAGTTAAATTTTCAAGTTAAAAACTCGAATGCTTCTAAAACCAGTTGACTTTTAAACCAGAAAATAAGAATTTTCAACAAGAAAGATCATTTTCAATCAAGAAAGATGAATTTTCAACGAAAATGTAGAATTTTCAACTAAAAAAGATAAGCTTTCTATCATAAATAGAAGCGCTACATTTTGAGTTAAAAAAAACAACTAATTTTTAACAAACAACGAAAACGAATTTTTTAAATAGTTAAATTTAAATAATAGTGAAATTTTCAACAAAATACATGAATTTTCTATCAAATAGTTGAATTTAAAAAATAAAAAGATGAATTTCCTACAAAAAAGTTAATTTACGAAACAAATAGTTAAATTTTCAAATTTTTCATTTAAAAAATGAATGCTTAACGAAACATGTAACAGCTAATATTTCAAGCAAAAAGTTGAATCCTTAACTAAAACAGATTAATTTACAACCAATCAGTTGTATTTTTAACCAAAAAGGATGAATTTTCAAAGAAGATTAATTTCCTACCAAAAAAAGACGAATTTTCAACACAACACATAATTTTTTTTTATCAGAAAAGATCAATTTTTAATTCAAAATATCAGTACTCGGCTAAAAATGGAATAGTTATATTTTTAGTCAAGAAAATGAATTCTCAATAAAAAACGAAATTTCAGAAGAATAGTTAAATTTTCAAACAAAAATTTTTGATTTTTTAACCAAGAAGATTAATTTTTCATCAAAAAAAGACGCATTATGAACAAAAAATTGATTTTCAAACAAAAATTAAACGAATTTAAATAAAGTATTTGCATTTTTAACAAAATAATTACATTTTGAACCAAGGAGTTGAGCTTTTAATTAAAGAAGAATTTTCGAGAATTTTCAATAAAAAACAAATTTTCAGAAGAATAGTTAAATTTTCAAAAAAAAATTTGATTTTTTGACCAAGAAGATTAATTTTTCACCAAAAAAGACGCATTATCAACAAAAAATTGATTTTCAAACAAAAATTAAACGAATTTAAATAAAGTATTTGAATTTTCAACAAAATAATTACATTTTGAACCAAAGAGTAAAATTTTTTATTAAAGAAGAATTTTCGAAAATTTTCAACAAAAAAGTTAATTTTCAATCAAGAAAAATGAATTTTTCACAAAATAGTTCAATTTTTAACCAAAAATGGAATAATTAACTTTTCATTTTAGAGAACTAATTTTCAAATAAAAAAATAATAATTTTCATTCCGGCGAATTCGACTAAAAAAGACGAATTTTTAACGAGATACATGAATTTTCAACTTATAAGGAAAAATTTTCAAACAAAAATGGGTAGCTGTATTTTCAGATAAAAAATTACTTTTTAACGAAAGAGTTTAATTCTCTACCAAAGTAGTTTAATTTTCACCCAAACAGTTGTTGATGTTTCAAACATACAAATGAATTCTCAACGCAACATGTGATAGTTAATATTTCAACAACAAAATATTCAAATTTAAAAAAAAAAACAATTCAATTCAACCAAAAATGACGATTTTTCAACAAAATTGTTGAATCCTCAAACAAAAGATATTAATTTTCTACAAAAAATACGAATTATGAACCAAAAAGATGAATTTTCAACTAAAATGATGAATCTTCAAAAGAAATAAATTAATTTTCAAGAAAAGAGTTAAATATTCAACCAAAGAGTTGAATTTGCAACCAAACAGTTTATTTTTCATTCAAGAAAATTAATTTTTATCCAAGAATGGAAGTTAAATTTTCAGTTAGAAAAATTACTTTTCATTCAAAAATAAAACAAATATTGAACAAAATAGTTAAATTTTCAACCAAACAGAATTTGTAATGAAACGAGATGAATTCCGAACAAAATATATAATGGTAGACTTTTAAACAGAAAGTTAAATTCAACCAATAAGAATTGGATTTTATTATTGGGTTACACTGATTCAGTTTAAAATTAAACAAAAAAAAAAACGAGAAAAAGGGGAAGTTTTTTGAAAACAGGATAAAAAAGAATTTTTAAAAAGGGGGAAAAGAGCTTATTAAGCGGCCCCTAGTTAAATTAATCTGCCGTCTTAGTTAAGTTTTAAGTTACATCAATGTTTTCAAATGAAAAAAAAAGTTTAAAGAATTTAAATTTAAGTATTTTCCTACCCGTATCAAATAGTTTAACTCATTATTTATTGTTCAATTGACGGTTACATAAAAGTTCATTTGGATTTCGTATTTAAAAACAGGAAAGGGGCACCGAAATGCCACAAATTGTCACAAGAGATTTTTTTTATAACGCACCCCCTAAGCTTGTTCTATTTGGCGAGAAAAAAATGCACATTTTTCTTCTCTTTTTAAAATAATTTTAAACCGCGGTCCTGGGACCTTACACTATCCCAAAATTATTTAAATAATAAATTAATTTTAATTTTCGTAAACATGATAATTGTTTACCATGCAATATAACTAATGGTACCCTGCGTCCAAAAAAAAAAATTAACCCAATTAGAACAAAAATTCTACCCCTAAGCGTAAAAAACTACCCTTTATGGAGGTTTATATTCGAAATATAATATTTTAAACCTTATAAAGGGTAGTTTTTGACGCTTAGGGGTAGTGTATTTGATCTAATTATGTAAACTTTTTTTCTTGAACTTATGGTATCGTCAGTTGGTAAACAATTATTATATTTACGAAAATTACCCTTAATTAATCATTTTAATCATTTTGGGACAGTTTAAGGACCCAGGACCACGGTTTAAAATTAATTAAAAAAATTGCTTTCCTTGAAAAGAAAAAAGGTTCGTATAAAAGTTCCAGTGACTTGGGAATAAAAAGATTTTGAAGTAGCACCATAACGGGATTTACCCTGTCGCACTCATCCTTTATGTGAGCTACAGGATAGAAGGGATTAATAACGGACGTATGGCTCTTCTAACACCCGCTGCACACGCAAGTAACCACTTTTCCTCGCTTACCATACCCCGGCGACCTCTTTTACTTCGAAAAAATTTTCCCCTCTTTTATTTCTCTTCCCACCATACATACTACTTGTCACGATCTAAAAGTTCGCTTTCAAGGGGTTGAAATTACGTACTACAGGAAGCAAGCTTTCCACCACTAATTTGTCAGACTGCTAACCTTGAAACACTGCTGAAACAGTCTTTTGAGGTTTTTATTTTTCACTTAATCCCCTCTCTCTTAAAATAAACAAGTGAAATCTCACTGGTTGAAACTGCCAGAAGTGTGTCATTGACAATCAGTCAGATTTCACTGGTTTACTCAGTGAGAGTTTGTCACTGAATGAATCAGTGCGGTCCATTGGTTAAATCAGTGAAGTCCGTGGATTGAATCAGTCAGGTCCGCTGATTGAATTAGTGAGGTCCATTGGTGGAACCAGTGAGGTCCACTAGTTAAATCAGTGAGGTCCGCGGATTGAATCAGTGAGGTCCACTAGTTGAATTGGTGAGGTCCACTGGTTGAATCAGTGAGGTCCGGTGATTGAATCAGTGAGATCCAGTTGTTGAACCAGTGAGGTCCACTGGTGGAATCAGTGAGGTCCATTGGTTGAACCTGTGAGGTCCACTGGTGGAATCAGTGAGGTCCATTGGTTGAACCTGTGAGGTCCACTGAATGAATCAGTGAGGTCCAGTGGTTGAATCAGTGAGGTTCACTGGTTAAATTAGTGAGGTCCAGTGATTAAATCAGTGAGATCCAGTTGTTGAACCAGTGAGGTCCACTGGTTGAAT
>CAKNYM010052414.1:218686-252621 GCA_932195095.1 Andricus curvator
TCAAAGTATTTTTAACCTCTTCAAATTTTCTAAAATACCTTAAAATGGTTTAAACAGATTCGAATTATTCCTAAGATTTTGAAAAATCTCAAAAAATTAAAAAAAAAAAATTTCTTAAAATCTTCCAAATTCTTTTTTTTTTTGTGATTTTGGAAATCTTTTGAAATATTTTAAAATCTTTTCAAACATCCTCTTTAAATTAATTTTTAAAAATAAAACAAAATCACATTTTCCCATGAATCTTAAGAAAAGTCTTCTATTATATTGAAACCTTTCAAAATCCTTAAGAAGCTTCAAAATATAATTTCGAAATCTTCAAAAATCTACACTTTGTTTTCAATTTATTACAATTTTTTCAAATTTTCAATTATTTTGAAATTTTTTCAAAATTGCTGAATATCTATTAAAACGACTCGAATCTTTCCTATAATTGTTTAAAAATCTTTCAAAATTAACAAAAGTGCTATGAAATTTTTCAAAATTTTTTTTCGTCATGTTATTAAAGCTTTTGCAATCTTTTTAAATTTTTCTTTGAAAATTAATTTTTCTGAATAACAAATCATTTGAAATTTACCCAAGAATCTTAAGAACATTTGTTTATTCTCTTCAAACATCTACATTTTGTTGAGATTAAAAAAAAAAACTGTTTAAGTTTTATATTACTTTACATTTTTTCTCAGAACTTCTAAATATTTCTTAAACTTACTCGATTCTTTTTAAATATCGTAATCTGGCAAAATTGAAAAATTTTGATTTAAAATCTTCTTCATTCCTTCATAGAAATTTTGAGAAATCATTTGAAATGGTTTGAAATCTTTTTCAATTTGATTTTAAAGTTCATTTTAAAGATTAAATAATCATTTGAGCATGCTCAAGAATCTTAAGAATTTTTTTCATTTTCTTCAAACGTTTCAAAATTATTAAAAAGATTCTTTTTCCAAAATCTTAAAAAATCTGCATTTTGTTTAAAAAAATTTTTAAATCTTGCCAAGATTTAAATTATTTTCGAATCTTTTCGAAACTTCTAAAACTTCAAAATATATTTTGAAATAATTCAAAGTTTTTCTAACTCTTTTATAAATACAACAAAATTTTAAAAAATTGTCTTAAAATCTTCTCCAGATTCTTTTTCGACATATTTTGAAATCTTTCAAACTTAAAATTAATCTTTTGAAATAAACCCTAAATCAATAAAAATTTCCCTAGGAATATTATTGTCGTTTATCAATAATGTTTAGAAACATTCAGAAATAAATTTCATCATGAAATAAAATGAAAATATAAAATGATAAAATAAAAATTTTAATTTACTAAATAGATGGTGAAGAAAATTCATAATTCTTATTAGTAGATAAATACAGGTATTCCATTAATAATCTAATTTAATCTAATTCAATTGTAATCTCATTTAATATGGTTAACGGCTCATGGATAGTATTCTTTCGTCATTTTTAAAGCATGTGGTCAAAAAGTTAAGAACAGAATTGTTGTCTTTATTATTAAAGAATCATTTACATTTTGAATGTTCTATCTTAGAAATAAATTTTTAGAATTAAAATTCCTTATTTGGAAATTGTGATTTACAAAATTCCAGAAAATTCTAAAAGAACATACTGAAAAAAGCCACGCCAGATCTCGGGAGCACTATTTTTTAAGAAAAAATTAGGCGACCCCTTTGTTCCCGATTTGAAAAAAAAAATTTCTGCGTGTGTAAATTTGGAAATTTGTTCAAAAAACACCAATTCTCTATATAAACCTCTACAAATTTTGACTTGATTAGGACATTGAAATTTTCTTTTCAGATTCTGGTGACGGTTTTTTTTTAAATATAAATAACCTATTTTCACAAAAACTTTATTATTTATTTTTTGAGATTTTTTTTTGAATTTGTACTTCTATAAGGATCACATTGAAACACCCCCTAAAAAGTCAAATTCACGCAGTATGCAACCAATCAGGTTTTCAACAATAATTTTTTCCACAATCTCATCTTGTAAATAATTTCCCTCGATTCACCAACTTCCCTGCAGATTTCTTTTCCCCACTTAGATTTCCTGTCCACAAAGCAGGCTTTTATGAAGGAGCTATGTGAAATTATTTAAAGAAATTTGCTTTCCAGTTCCCTTGCCTTGAAGTTAGAGCACGCACCCTTGCGAATAAAGTTCTTAGCTGAGCCAATGCCCAGACAAGCAGGGTGGTACTTTATGGACCCCATGCTTCGATACGCATACATACACACACCAATTCCTAAGTAAACTTCGTGGTATTCCTCATTATGTTTGCCCCATCCCCTTGGGGTATTACGTCAATGGGCAGACTCAATGGGATGTTTCTAGATATGTGTTACAAAGTACACCATAAAGCCCATGAAAAACCCCATAAAATCCAACTTCATATTTAATCATGCCGAAAATAGTATCCTTTTCGAGATATTAGACGTAAAAATATTTTTGTGATCAACTTCAACTACCAAGGTCGTTGTCCTTGTGCAGGAAAACGCCATACCTCTATCGGCCACTTGATGAAGCTTATAGTCAACTGCGTGGAAAATGCTGTCGACATCCGTTGTTCACTTTATGAAGCTTATATTCCATGTTTCTTTTCGTATGTAAATTTGTGGAAAAATTATTACTAATGTTTCAGTCAGAGGATAGTAATAATAATGATGTAAATTCTTTGGATATACTCAAATGATTCCTGTGAAATTGTACCCTCAAAATTCTTGAAAGATTTACTTAGAATTTGTTCATTTTTCTAAATCAAAACCTTGTTATCCTCATTCGAAAACTCAATATCTCGAGAGTGGGTTTTTATTTTTTATTGAAACTGAAGATTACATTTTTTATTGCAATCCGCAGCCTAGCCTGTTCCAATTGGTGGTCAATGAAACGTTAAGATTGTCAGCTGACACATCTAGTGGTTCGAAATGGATAACTGTTTCTAACCACATTTTTTTGGCTTAAATCAGCAACACGTCATCTCGGAAGTGGACTTCCGTTTTGCCTTTAAATGGTAACTTCGATTTTACAGAATTTTTTTTCGCTCTCCTGAAAATTCCGATTTTGTTGGTTATCTAAATCTGCATTACCACCCTTCAACTATGATTGAAAGTAATTACAGAAAAAATATTTTTAATCTTTTATTATGAGAGTTTAATTATAATTGCATGTCATTATGACATAGTTAATGTAAAGTTCAATTAGTATTAAAATGAATAATTGTTTTAATAGGTTTTTGTAATAACTCTTCAATAAATCAATTAATAATTAATCGCTAATACAAAGAAATTACCAACTATATCTAAATATTTTAAAAACTTTTTCGATTTTTTCTTAGAATTTATGAAAATAAAAAATCATTTAAAAATTTTCCCATGAATCTTAAGAACAATTTTTTATTCCCTTGAAACCTTCCTAATCTCTTAAAAAGCTTTTTAGTTTGAAATCTTAAAAAATCCACATCTTTTCAATTTCAAAATCTTTTCAAAATTTAAAGTATTTTTTTCACAAGACGAATTTTCAAGAAAATAGTTGAATTATCAAGGAAAAAAAAATTATTTTTCAACCAGTTGCATTTTTAACCAAAAAAGATGGCTATTTTACCAAGAGATGAATTTCTACAATATATTTTAATTTTTAAACCCGAAAATATGAATTTTCAACTAAAAAGTTAATTTTCAACCAAATAGTTGAATTTTCAACCAAATAGATCAATTTTCAACTAAAATTATGAATTTTCAACTAAAGTGATGAATCTTTAATAGATCAACTTTTAGCCAACTACTTGAATTTTCAATCAAAAAAAAAAAGCAATTTTCAACAAAGTACCTAAATTTTTAAGCAGAGAGTTGAATTTTCAATCCGAAAATATAAATTGAAAAAAATTATTTTCAATCATGTAATTGTGTTTTCTATCAAAAAGATAAGTTTTCAAACAAGAAAATTAATTTTCTACAAAAAAACGAATTTTCAACAAAATAGGTTAATTTTCATCCGAAGAGATCAATGTTACAAAAAATAAACAAATTATAGTTAAATCCAACCAGAGAAGACAAATTTTCAACTAAATAGTTGAATCGTCAACCAAAATAGATTAATTTTCAATCATTTCGACATTTTTAGAAATCTTTTTAAATTTTTTAAAGTTTTCTTGAACAATTAAATTACAAAAATCCTAGAGAAGCTTCGCATTTTTTCTCAAAATCATCAGAAATTTACATTTTGTTTAAAAAAATTTCAAATATTTTCCAATTTAAAATAATTTTTGAATCTTTTCAAAACTTCTAAGTCTTCTAAATATCTTTTAAGATGATTAGAATTTTTCCTGAAGTTAAAAAAAAATCTGAATAAACTGCTAAAACTTCTAAATACCTTTTGAAACTTTTTGTATTTATCCTAATTTTTTTTTAAATTTTGGCATAAATAAAAAAATTGCTTTAATATTTTTCTGAATCCTCTTTGAGAATTTTGGAAATCTTTTGAAAAGTTTAAAATGTTTTTAAATGTCTTTGAATATTCTCTTAAAATTCATTTTTCAAAATAAAAATCATTTAAATTTTTCCCAGAAATCTAAGGAAAATTTGTTAATTCTCTTGAAAACTTTCTAATAAGCTTCTAAACTTTTTGTTCGAAATCTTCAACAGTCTACATTTTGTTTTAGATTTTTTTAAAACCTTCTCAACTCTTAATCTTGTACATTCTTTTTCGAAATTTTTAAAAATCTACATTTTGTTTGAAATGTTTTGAAATTTTCTCAAGATTTCAATTATTTTCGAATCTTTTCAAAACTTCTAAAAAAAAGTTTAAAATTAGTCAGTTTTTCTAATAAATTTTAAAATCTTGTAAAATTTAAAAAGTTGTTTTGAAGGATTTTAGGTTCCTTTTCTACATATTTTGAAAACTTGAAATCTTAAAATTTATCCTTTAATATAAAACCTGAATCATTTAAAATTTCCCCAAAAATTTGATTGTCAGTGTCTCTAAGTTTTTTGTTACCGGGATATTGAATCTTAAATATTTAAAAAATGGGGTTAATATTATTCAGAAAATTTTTTATTTTAAATTTTTAGTTTGGGAGAGGTGTGTTGCAAGACATTTTACGTACTTTGTTATTCATAATTTCTAAAGGCAGTCGACCAAAATTTTGAAACTTTACTAAATTATGCTTCGATATAAGTACTTTACTGAAACAATTTTAGAAAAAATTTATTATATAAAGGAAAAGTGGAAAATGACTGGGACTTAAAGTGGTCAACTTTTTGGCAATCACCCACCCTAGACTTATTATATTTTTCTGTTTGTGATTAACCCATTATTTTTACAATAAACATTAAAAATATGCAAGCTTGTAATTTAGCTAATAAATGACATAATAAATTTGGTTCAAATAACTCTTGCACGATAAACAGCGTAAAAAGTTGCAACAAACCATTTCGCGTGACTAGGAAAAATTATCTCTAATTGCAGCTTTATTTTTCATTGGTTACTTTCCTACTAAAAGGGTTTAGATTTAAAAAATGCAATTACTATCAATTTAGATTTAGTAATAGCTCGCCAAAGTTTCAACGACCTCGATAAAAATAGAATATGCTCAATTAACTAATAGGCAGGATATAACCGTTAAAACTTCATTTGTATTTCAGCACGACTTGTCTGACATAACACGACTTTTTTTACTGTAGTTAATTCCCAACCGTTAACTCTAAACATAATTGTAATTTTTTTAAATATCTAGCTTGAGATCATAATCACAATAAATTGGGGTCAAGTATTCTAAATTTAGAAGTCATCAAAAATATCTCAAGTTCAATGCTTTTCTCTACGAGGGAAAAGTAATAAAAGCTCATTTTATCGTCCAGTGAAAGTAAGAGTTATTGGCACTTTGCCTTCAATGTTGACATGATGTTTGTTATCATTGTTTATCTTCTCTAACTATATTCAAAAAACTGTAAATCTTTAGTTTCAAAAACTGTTAAGCTTATTTTCCAATGTTTAAAGCAATCGGAATGAAAACAAATTTTTTTTAGTTAGTCTAATCCAAGAAAAAATGAATACATTCCGTTATCCGATACCCTCAGTTTGTAGGCATTCGGATTAACATGTAAAGCTTTTATACAAATTGTTTTATGAGCAAAGTGAAGAGATTAGAAGTTTCTCTTTTTCCAATGATCATACCGGCACAAGTCGTCCTTTTTATTGGAACAAACATTGCCTGCTGATTTGATACCAGGAAGAATTTAATTTCGGAAATTATATTATTTTTTAAGGTTTGACTCTTCAGAAGATAAGACGAATTTATGAAAAGATGCTATGATCTTGGAAATTTTGTTGGAAAATCCTAGTATAATGTATGATGTTCTATATTGTCCCTTTAGAAACAAACCATCCCTTCCTAAATATCCTCGAAAAATTCCAAAAAGAAATAAAATTTTGGAATAAAAAACGAAAGGAGCTAAGTGTGAGAGAAATCTGTTTGGAGAGATTCTTCTCCATATGGAGCAATCTGATCCATAGCCGGATTATTTCTAGTAAGTGGTAAGATTTTAATGTGTTTTGGTAATAATAAAAGTCATAGAAATATGTACATACATGGCACTTATAGCCTAGTCCTTGAGTCATTTTGCCTATCGATTTTTGGTTTCTCCTAATTGCAAGGTCTCCCAATTGGATCCCTCCTAAAACTGTAAATCATTATTTTCAGAATCTGTTAAGCTTACTTTCCAATCTTTGAAACGATCGAAATGGAAACAAATCTTTGTAGTCAATCTAATCCAAGAAATAATGAATAGATTCCGTTACCCGACACTATCAATTTGTAGGTATTTGGATTATTATTTGAAGCTTTTATCCAAATTGTCTTGTAGGGCAAATATCTAGTGGGTCGATAATAGCTTCTCCATTGTTGACCTTGCGAGTGCATTGACTCTTTCTCCAATGATCATACCTGCACAAGTAGTCCTTTCAATTGGAACAACCATTGTCTGCGTATTTGATACCAGGAAGAATTATATTTGTGAAATTATATTTTTTAAGGATTGGTTCTTCAGAAGATGATGAAAAAGATTTACGAAAAGGATGTATGAAAAGATACTATGGTTTTAGGAACATTTTTGGGAAAATCTAGTACGCTGCATATGATGTTCTACATTGTTCCTTTAGGCAGAAAACCCATCCCTTTGTAAATATCATCAAAAATGTTCCGAAAAATATATAATATTGAATAATAAACGAAAGAAGCAATGTCTGAGAGAAATCAGTTTATTTCCAGAGATTCTTCTCAATATGGAGCAATTAGAGCCATAGCATGATTGTTTCTAGAGTAAGTGGTAATATTCGCAACGTGTGTTAGGAACAATACAAGTCATAGAAATGTGCACATGACACTTATAGCCTAGTTCTTGGGTCATTTCACCTATCGATTGTCGGCTTTGTCTAATCGTAAGGTCTCGCAATTGTATCCCTCCTAAAACTGTAAATAATTATTTTTAAAATCTCTTAAGCTTATTCTCCAATTTTTGAAACAATCGAAATGGCATCAAATCTTTATAGCAAATCTAATCCAAGAAAGAATGAATAGATTCCGTTGCCCGATACCATCAATGAGTATAGGTGTTCGGATTATCATGTAAAGCTTTTATCCAAATTGTTTTATAAAAAAGAGAAGGGATTAGAAGTGTCTAAAAATCATGTTTAAAATTCCAATTGATGCAGAAAATACACATATATTTTATCTGGTAGGTCGACAATGGCTTCTTCATTGTAGACCTTGCGAGTGCATTGACTCATTGTCCAATGATCATACCTGCACAAGTAGTCCTTTCAATTGGAACAACCATTGTCTGCGTATTTGATACCAGGAAGAATTGTATTTTTGAAATTATATTTTTGAAGGTTTGATTCGTCAGAAGATCATAAGAAAGATTCATGAGAAGGATCTATGAAAAGATACTATGGTTTTAGGAACATTTTTGGAAAAATCTAGTACGCTGCATATGATGTTCTACATTGTTCCTTTAGAAACAAACCCTCCCTTTATGAATATCATCAACAATTTTCCGATGGATATACAATATTGGTTTATAAAACGAAAGAAGCAAAGTTTGAGAGAAATCAGTTTGTTTCGAGAGATTCTTCTCAATATGGAGCAATTAGAGCCATAGCATGATTGTTTCTAGAGTAAGTGGTAATATTCGCAATGTGTGTGAGCAACAATACAAGTCTTAGAAATGTGACATGGCACTTATAGCCTAGTCCTTGAGTCATTTTGCCTATCGATTGTTGGATTCGCCTAATTGTAAGGTCTCCAAATTGTATCCCTCCTAAAACTATAAATCATCATTTTTAAAATCTGTGAAGCTTATTTTCCAATCTTTAAAACAATCGAAATGGAAACAAATCTTCATAGCAAATCTAATCCAAGAGATAATTAATCGATTCCGTTACCCGATACTATCAATTTGTAGGTATTCGGATTATTATGTGAAGCTTTCATCCAAATTGTCTTGTAGGTCAAATATCTAGTAGGTCGATAATAGCTTCTTCATTGTTGACCTTGCGAGTGCATTGACTCATTCTCCAATGATCAGAACTGCACAAGTAGTCCTTTTAATAGGAACATTGTCTGCTGATTTGATACCAGGAAGAATTGTATTTGCGAAATTATATTTTTTAAGGTTTGATTCTTCAGAAGATGATGAGAAAGATTTACGAGAAGGATCTATGAAAAGATACTATGTTTTTAGGAACATTTTCGGGAAAATCTAGTATGCTGCATGATGTTCTACATTCTTCCTTTAGAAAAAAGAAATCCCTTTGTAAATATCATCAAAAATGTTCCGAAAAATATATAATATTGAATTATGATACGAAAGAAGCAATGTCTAAGAGAAATCAGTTTGTTTCGAGAGATTCTTCTCAATATGGAGCAATTTGAGTCAAAGCATGATTGTTTTTAGAGTAAGTGGTAATATTCGCAATGTGTGTTAGCAACAATACAAGTATTAGAAATGTGCACATGGCACTTATAGCCTAGTTCTTGAGTCATTTCACCTATCGATTTTCGGCTTTGCCTAATTGTAAGGTCTCCCAATTGTATTCCTCCTAAAACTGTAAATCATTATTTTTAAAATCTGATAAGCTTATTTTGCAATCTTTGAAACAATCGAAATGGAAACAAATCTTTATAGCAAATCCAATCCAAGAACGAATGAATAGATTCCGTTTCTCGATACCATCAATGTGTATAGATGTTCGGATTATCATGTAAAGCTTTTACCCAAATTGTTTTATAAACAAAGAGAAGAGATTAGAAGCGTCTAGAAATCATGTTCGAAATTCCAATTCATGCAGAAAATACACATATATCTTATCTAGTAGGTCGACGATAGCTTCTTCATTGGAGACCTTGCGAGTGCATTGACTTTTTCTCCAATGATTATACCTGTACAAGTAGTCCTTTTTATAGGGACAAACATTGTCTACTGATTTGATACCAGGAAGAATTGTATTTGGGAAATTATATTTTTTAAGTTTTGATTCTTTAGAAGATGATGAGAAGGATTTATGAGAAGGATCTATGAAAAGATACTATGTTTTTAGGAAAAAAATCTTTGTAGTCAATCTAATCCAAGAAAGAATGAATAGATTCCGTCACCCGATACTATCAATTTGTAGGTATTCGAATTATCATGTGAACCTTTTATCCAAATTGTCTTGCAGGTCAAATATCTAGTAGGTCGATAATAGCTTCTTCATTGTTGACCTTGCGAGTGCATTGACTCATTCTCCAATGATCATACCTGCACAAGTAGTCCTTTCAATTGGAACAACCATTGTCTACTGATTTGATACCAGGAAGAATTGTATTTGGGAAATTATATTTTTGAAGGTTTGATTCTTCAGAAGATCATAAGAAAGATTCATGAGAAGGATCTATTAAAAGATACTATGGTTCTAGGAACATTTTTGGGAAAATCTAGTACGCTGCATATGATGTTCTACATTGTTCCTTTAGAAACAAACCCTCCCTTCATAAATATCATCAAAAAATTTTCAAAAAATATAAAATATTGAATTATAAAACGAAAGGAGTAAAGTCTGAGAGAAATCAGTTTGTTTCGAAAGATTCTTCTCAATATGGAGCAAGTTGAGCCAAAGCATGATTGTTTCTAGAGTAAGTAGTAATATTCGCAATGTGTGTTAGAAACAATACAAGTCTTAGAAATGTGCACATGGCACTTATAGCCTAGTTCTTGAGTCATGTCACCTATCGATTGTTGGCTTTGCCTAATCGTAAGGTCTCTCAATTGTATCCCTCCTAAAACTGTAAATCACTATTTTGAAAAACTTTTAAGTTTATTTTCTAATGTTCAAAGCAATGTAAATGTAAACAATTTTTTTTAATTAATCTAATGCAAAAAAGAAAGACTAAATTTCGTTACCCGATACTATCAATTTGTAGGTATTCGGATTATCATGTGTAGCATTTATCCAAATTATTTAATGAACAAAGTGCAGGGTTTAGAATTGTCTAGAAAGCATATTTAAAAATCCAGTTCATATAGAGATTACACATATATCTTGTCTATTAGGTCGATAATAGCTTCTTCATTGTTGACCTTGCAAGTGCATTGACTCTTTTTCCAGTGATCGTACCTGTACAAGTACTCCTTTTTATTGGAACAAAAATTGTCTGCTGATTTGATACCAGGAAGAATTTTATTTAAGAAATTATATTTTTGAAGGTTTGACTTTATAGAAGATGATGAGAAGGATTTATGAAAAGATGCTATTGTCTTGGGAAAATTTTTGGGAAAGCCTAGTGTACTGCATGATGTTCTACATTGTTTATTTAGAAACAAACCTTTCTTCGTAAATATCATCAAAAGTTTTACAAGAAATATAAAATATTGGATTAAAAAATCAAAGGAGCAAAGTCTGAGAGAAATTAGTTTGTTTCGAGAGATTCTTCTCAATATGGAGCAACATGAGCCATAGCCCGATTGTTTTTAGAGTAAGTGGTAATATTCGCAATGTGTGTTGGCAATATAAAAGTCTTAGAAATGTGTGCAAGGCACTTATAGCCTAGTGCTTGAGTCATTTAACCTATCGATTGTCGGCTTCGTCTAATTGCAAAGTGTCAAATTCCCAGTGAATGAAAATAAGACCCAGCAAGACAAAACTCGTGCTAATGTTGGTGTTGACTAGTAATTCTTAGTTGGCTTACCTTAGCTCGGTAAACCCTCTATCTTGTTAGTTAGCTGCAGCTCGTGACCCACATGCAAGCGGCGATTAATCGCGACAGATTTACGTGATGTGCAACAATCAATCCAAAATCTTGGATCCAGAAAGAAAACTTTAATTGGCACTCATTTTGCGGATTTGGTATCCATCACTGACCAGTTGATCATACACTAATCATATGTTTAGTATTTATTAATACTGACAATAAGAACACTGAAAATCACTGAGCACCAAAACCACAACTCTTTCCTCAAATGTAATATTGCACCTCTTGTATATTTTAGCTTGTTCCAGCAGAAGGAGGTCAAAAAGAAGATGTTAAAGGAGAAGACCTGCTTTTTAAGAAGATCGCAAATGACGTACCTATGTAGCGCATATACGTCAGTGTTTACGCTCAGTCCAGTGAATGGAAAGCTGGATGACGAATCTTAAGGAAAGATGGGATGGATTGGGATGAATGGTTGGAGGAATTCAATGTGCAATAAACAAAAGCAGTTCCCCCTTCAAATTCACATCATAACTTTTCTATACAAAAAACCCTCTATTATCATCATACCACTTCAAACTTGACTTTTTCTATAAACACACTCTCTTTAATAAGTCTTCACTTTATCCAATCTTATGTTTACTATTTTGACATGAATTTTCACTGACTTCTATCAACACAGTTTCACAGTCTTCTTAGAGATAAGAAATAGCGGTTGAAGAGATAATGCGTGATTGCACTAGATAATTGGGACGTTGCACTTTTTGCAGTGAATGGTGAATGATGAAGATCGATAGACATTGATGACTTCATTCATGCTGACACGTTGTGAATAAATTGACGCGTTCTTTTGTGAGAGCACGACAAAAGATTGTGTGGAGGAGACTTGCGTTAGGACGACACTATTTGTTCGTCGGTACAGTACTGCGTCCGGTCGAGCACCTACCTCGTCGCCGTCGACATCGGGGACTCGACGCAGGCGCCTCAAGACCACCCCTGAAACACACAAACCACCCTCTTTCTACCCCCTCACCATGGGGTTGTAGTGTGGAACTGTGGAGGATGACCCGGCTAAGAGGGGCCGCACAGTGGGGCAAAATCCTGAAAACATAAATAACAATTTTGGGCTATTTTTTATCCTAGCCCCCCCCCCCCCATTCGGAAAGTAGCGTAGTCCCAAATTCTCTCAAAACAGGTGAAATAGGGTAATTTTTCATGAAAATAGAAGAATAATAATTTTCAACTCAACATTCAACATTTTCAGCAAAATAGTTGAATTTCACTACACAAAAGATTTCCTACCAAAAGAGATAAATTTTCATCTCTAAGAAACAAATTTTTAAGAAAAAATTTCATTTTTAACTAAACGGTTACGTTAACAACCAAATAGTTGAACTGATAACCAAAAAGTAAAATTTTCAAGCCAAAAAGACGAATTTTTTTGAAGACAGTTGAATTTTCAACAAATAAGTTTATTTTCAGCCATAAAAAATTAATTTTTAGCCAAGAAAGATGACTTTTCTAGCATAAGAGATGAATTTTTTTACCAAAAAACGAATTTGCAACTATTTGATTTGAACGAATTTTTAACAAAATAGTTCACTCCTCAACCAAAGCAGATTAATTTACAACTAAACAGTTTCATTTTAAACCAAAAAATAATAATTTTCAACTAAAAAAGATTAATGTTCTAACCAAAAAACGAATTTTTAACCAAATGCATACATTTTCTACCAAATACTTGATTTTTCCACTTATGAACGATACATTTCCAACCAAAAGAGGAACAGTTGAATTTTCAACCCGAAAGTATGGGTTTTCAACCAAAATGTAGTAGTAGTTGATTTTTCAACACAAAATGCTGAATACTCGAAGAAACATCTAATAGTTGATATTTCAACCAAAAAATATTTTTATTAAAAAAAAAACAGTTGGATTCAACCAAAAGAGACAAACTTTCAACAAAATAGTTGAATCCTCAACCAAAACAGATAAATTTACAACCAAAATGTTGCATTTTTAAACAAAAAGGATGAATTTTTAAAGAAGGAGAATAATTCAATTTTCGACTATAACAGATCAATTTTTAATTTAAAATATCAATTTACAATCAAACATGGAATAGTTCCATTTTCAGTTTAAAAAATTAATTCTCAACAAAAAGAACGAATTTTCAACAAAAGAGTTTGACGTTCAACCCAAAAGATAATTTTTTGAAATAGAAGATTAATTTTCTAAAAATAGAATAGTTGAATTTTCAACAAAGTAATTGCATTTTTAGTCTTTTTAGCCTTTTTAGTTCAACAATTGATTGGTTAAATTTAAATCAAAAAGATGGATTTTCCACCAAAAAAATTCATGTTCTATCAAAAATGACTAATTTTCAACAAAATACATCAATTTTCAACAAAATTGTTTTTTTTAGGCAGGAAGACAAATTATTATACAAAAACCAGTTGAATTTTTAACCCGAAATTATATTTTTCAACCAAAAATTTAATTTTCAACCAAGTAGCACAAATTTTTATCAAAATAATTTGATTTTCAACTCAACAGTTGAACTTTCAGAAATATAAATTTTCTACACAACAGTTCAATTTTCATCCCGAAAATATGAATTTTTAACCAAAATAATGAATCTTTAAACAAAAAAATGCATTTAAAAAAAAATAGTTTAATTTTACATCAAGCAGTTGATTTTTCAACGAAACGAGATAAATTCTCAACGAAACTTCTAATCGTTTATATTTCATCCAGAAAAGATTTTTTGTTAGAAAAAAAGGTTGAACATAAACAGTTGCATTTTGAATAAAGAAGATTAATTTCTGACAAAAAAACCGAATTTTTAACAAAACACATGAATTTTCAACCAAATATATGAATCTTTAACAAAAAAAATTAATTATAAGAAAGTAGTTCAACTTTCGACCAAGTAGATAAGTTTTTGACCAAAAAATATGACTTTTTAATCAAATAGTTTCATTTTCAACAAAATAATTCAATTTTTAACCAAGTAGCAGAATTTCTAACCAAAAAGGAAAAAGAAAAGAAGTCTTTAAGAAATAGGAAAAGGGCGGCGGGGGGGCCGCCCCGAAAATTCGTAACGTAATTTATGGACGGTTTCTAAAAAAGGTCAATTTTCAATTTAAAACATCAGTGTTGTATCATCACTGAAAAATATGAAATTTCTACCACAAGAGATGAATTTTCAAACCAAAAAGACGAATTTTTTAACAAATAGTTGAATTTGAAACTAAAAAGTATCAATTTTCAACCGATATGGGTATAAATGAATTTTCAGTTTAAAAAAATTAATTTTCAACTAAAACAAAAAAGAAATTTTCAACTAAAAAAAAATCAATTTTTAATTAAAAATGTCAGTTTTTAACCAAAACTAGGTAGGTACATTTTCACTTACAAAAATTAATTAAAAAAAAAAAAAGAATTTTCAACAAAATAGTTAAATTCTTAACCAAAACAGATGAATTCTGAACACAATTGTTTAACTTTTACCAAAAAAGATTAAATTTGTACCAAAAGAGGTAAATTTTCAAACCAGAAAGACGAATTTTTAAACAAATATTTGAATTTTCAACTAAAAATGATCAATTTTGAATTGTAAATGGTATAAATAAATTCTCAGTCTGAAAAATTAATTTTCAACCGAAACAAAATGAACTTTCAAGAAAATAGTTAAATCTATAAAAAATAAATTTGTAATCAAGCAGATTAATTTTTTTAAATAAAAAGGCGAATTCTTGAAAAATACATGAATTTTCAACTAAAAAAGGTCAATTTTCAATTAAAAACATCAGTTTCCAGTCCAAAATGGAATGGATAAATTATCAGTTACAAAAGTCAAATTTAAAAAAAAATAGTTGAATCCTTATCCAAAACAGATGAATTTTGAAATTGTTGAATTTTTACCAAAAAAAATGAAATTTCTACCAAAAATAATGAGTTTTTAAACAAATAGTTGAATTTTCAACTGAAAGGGATCAATTTTCAACTGAAAGTGGTATAAATTAATTCTCTGTTAAAAACATTAATTTTCATAAAAAACAAAATGAATGTTAAAAAAAAAATAGTTGAATCGATCAAAAAAATTAATTTGTAACAAAGAAGATAATTTTCTGCCAAAAAGATGAATTTTCAACAACATGCATTTATTTTTAACCAAATAATTGAATTTTCAAGTAAAAATGGTCAAAATTCACTAATAATATTAATTTTCAACAAAATAGTTGAATAAAAAAATATATTAAACTTCTACCAAAAGAGATGAATATTCAAACCAAAACGATGAATTTTCAATCAAACAGTTGAATTTTCATCTAAAAAGGATAATTTTAAAGCGAAAATGATATAAATAAATTTTCAATTAACAACTTTAAGTAAGTAAAGTACGAAATATTTGAAACACAACAAAAAAACAATTTAAAAATTTAAATTAAATTAATTAAATTAAAAAAATCTGCCCGCTTCGCGGGCACATTCTCATCGCGCGCTTGGCGCGCGGCTCGCTTCGCTCGCAAGTTTGAGCGCGCCTAGGGCGCGCGACTGTTGGATCTCGCGCTTCGCGCTCGATCATATATTTATCTCGCGCTTCGCGCTCGATTATGTACTCACCTCGCGCTACGCGCTCGGGCGTATTTACATCGCGCTTTACGCTCGGCTCCTCTAGATTTTTGAACTTCGTGTTCGACTTCGATGAAAAGAAAAAGTTTGTTTGCAAATATTATAAAATTAACAAAACCTCTACATATTAAGTGATTGTTAAATTTGTTTTTATTTTAGACTGAAAAGGAACTTTATTTACTCAAGGTTCTATCGACCTTAAGGAACACATTCTCATCCAGACACTCGCGCTTCGCGCTCGATATTTGATTTGAAAATCATTTGAACCGTATGATAGAAACAAAAAAGTTTGAGCGCACTTACGGCGTGCGATTTGGTAAGTACACTGAGCGCGCACTTTGTGCTTCGTGTTATATGTTCTTCATATACAAATTACTAAATTTGTATTTGATTTTAAATGAAAAGTAATGATATAATTCAGGCGACAAATTTTATTAGTTTTCGTACCTTGCATGGTTTTTTCAAAAATTTGATTTTTTTTACTGTCAATGTTATTTTCACGAATAAAACAAAAACCACGCATCCTATGGAAACATGAGTCACAATAAATTTGTACCTCTTCCTTGGATGAACAAATTTTGTTTCGGTCATTTTTTCGTAGCTGGTAATATTCGTCTGAAAATTTGATTTTTCTATTTTCAATGCTGTTTTTTACGAATAAAACAAAAACTACGCGTCAAATCAAAAAGTGAATGATGAGAAATTTGTAGATCTTTTTTAGGTGCACAATTTTTGTGAGATGATATTTTCTGGTATCTTGCATAGTTTGACAGCAAAATGGCTTTTTTGATTTTTCATTAATTTTTTGTGCGATCAAAATTTGAATTTTTTATTTTTCAAAAAATTCAAAAAGTTGTTATGAAAATATTATAGGGTGTTCAGGAATCAACGTTTTTCTCCTCTCGACTTTTTTTCATATCGTGCGTTTTTCGGCTTAAAATGTTCATATTCGTTTGTTTTTTGGAATTTTGAAAATGCTATAACTCCAGTAATTTTTTTTTTATCACAAAAAGTCATAAGAATATTTTGTTCGTCATTTTGCGTACTACTAATAACCGTACATAGAATTTTCAAATCTTCAAAAAAAGTGGTCTCAAAAATTTTCAAAATGTGCTCACTTTTTGGATTTTCATCCAAAATAGCTGGTTAACGAACTCGTTCTCTATTTTTCGGCGATAAAAAAGTGTGCCAAAGCTCAATCAAATCTGATCATTTTTTCGAAAGTTATCGTGGCTACAGACAGACAGACAGACAGACTACAGACAGACAGACACCTTCGTAAAAATCGTTTTTTCTGACTCAGGAGGTCTCAAAACGTGGAGATTTGATGAAAACCGACTATGTCAAATTTTACATAAAACCAATACCTTCTCATTAGAATGAGAATGTAAAAATTCAAAGATCTCAAATTCAAAATAATAATTTTCAATAAATAAAATTCAGAGAAGTAGAATTAGTTTTTAATTACTAAACATTACATTTTGAAAAATATTGTTTAAAAGGTAATAATATAGATTAAATGTTTTCATTTGTAGTATTTTATAATTCGAAAATATTTGTTTAGAATTAAATATCCTAAATTAGATTAAATTTAAAAAAAAGTTATACTTCCTTAATTTCCTTATTTCCTTCAATAAAATTTCATTTAGATGTAGTATTTCCTCAAGATAAGGAAGCATTTTAGTCACCAGATACATTTTTCAATTCCTGAAGAAATCATAATTCACTTTAAGAGATATTTTTTTGTTTCAAAGAAAAATGTGCGAATCTTGATAATTTTGAAACAAATTTTCAGATTTGAGTTTTGGCTATAATACTACTTTTCACAAAAGTTCAATATGAGATGTATATTTTTTTCAAGTAAAATTTACCCAAAGTTTCGCAATTTTTCGAAATGCAATTTTTAGGGAAGTATAAGAAAAGTACAAAAAGTGCTTACCTACTCATAATCAGTACGCAAAACAAATAACTCACGTACCATGCAATATAAACGTTATCAGGCTGATAACCTGTACTTTTGCCTTGAATATATTTACGTATACTTATCGCTTTTACATATCATTAACATTATATAACAAGATTTCACATTACTATGAATCCATATTTTGCAGACATTTTTTTTCAGTTCACCGCAAGAGTAGTCTTATTTCTTGGACTTTGTTAGGACCTAAAAAAACTGTGTTGAAAGAAATTAATATTATTAAGAAAAAACTGAATTTCCTCAAGATTCTAATAACCAAATTATAAATAAAATAATTTTAATAACGAAAAAAGGATCTGGATAATCAGCTTTTGAAATTTTGAATCTCGCGTGTCAAATCTTGTATGCCATTCCTCCTCCGATTTGTCAGCACGAGTCCCCACCCCAAACCTAAAGCGCGAAATTCAAATTCCAAACCTAAACTGTTATCAATTTCGAACCCTTACTATCATTCTACCAAAACAAAATATATTATATATTTAAGACGACAATTATTTTTGCCCGTAATATCCTAAAGTAATATAATTCGCTTTTAGCCATTCTCGAGAAAAACAGCTTTAAAAAATCCACGCATGTTACATGGACCGCGATGACTTTCAAGTCCCAGTTAGATGAGGTGGTAGCTTTTCGAGTTTATAATTGAAAAGTGTGCAGTTTTTACCAATTTTTGTATGAAAATTCTTTTTTATTGCAATTTACTATTGCATTCATTTTAATCAAGACAAAATATTCATTTTCAACCATTTTTTCATATGAAAATATCTAGTTTTTCAACCTTCAACACTTTTACTTCAAGAAATTTTTTTTCATAGAAAATTTTCATTTTTCTTCATTCAACTAAACATTTTTATTTTGGATATTATTATCATTTTCATATGGAATGAAAATAAAACATATGAAAATATAGGTCAATATAAAAATTTCAAAAAATGTATACATAAAACTCTAGACGCTAGACTAAATTTCAAATCTGGCAAAATTTGAGAAAAAGTCTAGGTCATGGTGTCAGAATGATTCTTTATTTAGATATATTATTCTAGAGTATTTTAAAGTTTAACAAAAAAATTTTTTTTCATTTTTCACAATCATGCAAATTCTCAAGAAAGGACAGACTTTTTTTTTAATGCAGTGTTTTCCGAACGAGAGTAAGTATTTGGGATTTTCTTTTTTTATTTAACGTGAGGATTCTTGCTCTTTCAACTGATACCGAAATTTCGGTACAAATAGCCAGATTTCTTCGGTAAGAAAAGGGGTAGCTGGAAAAGGCTTTATATTAAAAAAAAGCTATTTTTGAAACATCGAATTTTCGCATCTTTATCGGAAACAACGAAAGGTAAAAAAAATGTTTACATAAAAGTTTACACATCTAGAAAAGTTAAAAAAAAACTCGTGTTCTTTTGTAATATCTCACATCGTTTAAGAAAAAAAATAATAAAACTGATAGGATGTCTATATTATGAGTATCAATTTCAATTGAAAATTGCAACTAGAAAGTATCAATTTTTAACCGATATTGGTATAAATGAATTTTCAGTTTAAAAAAATTGATTTTCCACTAAAACAAAAAAGAAATTTTCAACTAAAAAAAATCAATTTTCAATTGAAAATGTCAGTTTTTAAACAAAACTGGTTTAGTTACATTTTCACTTACAAAAATATGCAATAAAATAATTATGGCTGACTTTCTCAATTGGGTTTTCTAATGCATTATGTTCTATGTCGCAGTTTTGTTGTCCTATAGCTTCACCTCCTAATGATTCTTTCAAAGAGTCTTTCAAAGCGTCTACTGTCCCGTCTGTATCATATAGCATTTCACCTTTGTTGTTTCTCATGCTGACTAACTCTGTACACAGTGGCGTAGCCAGGGGGGGGGCTGAGGGGGCTCAAGCCCCCCCCGAAATTTCGTAATCACGTCTATTATACACTGGAAAACTTCATTCTATTTACAACAGCTTGTGTCTATGTTCTGACAGCTCTGTTATTTGCCAAAAATGCTAATGAGAAAGAGGGATTATTATACAGTATAGACACCATTATAAACTGGTGCGTCTATTCTTCATGTTACCTGGGAAAATTAAGGCAGTAAACTGTAGAGTTTCACGTTTAAAATTAAGTTAACTCAAAGGCCAGCGCCATAAGACAAGATTTTAGCACACCCAAAATTCAAATATAAGTACAAGCTTTGTCCTAATCCAGAACAACTACCTGAAAGGTAGAAATTCGTAAGCGGATCATAAATTAGGAAGGCCCCTCATTGTAAACTAAAGTGCTCATCAGAATGCATTGGAAATATTTTTTCTCGAATTTGCATGCATATCGCCCCCAAACTTTTTCGAATCCTCCCCCCCAAAAATTCGTATTTTTAAAATTATATTTAGAGGTTCCGCAAGCCCCATGAAGTTTAACACATATTTCCCATAAGAAAAAAGACGTTTTTGTAAGTTTTATTCAGAATCGTCAATATTAGGTGTATCGAGTTGAAACTCAACATTTCTTTTCACAGTTAGCAATAGAATACGAATAAAAACTCAATTTTTAAATATCACCACCATAAGTCTGTTTTATAGGGTCCCAAAAACCCCATAAGTGAAAAATTGTGTTTCGCGAGTTTCTGGCGCTAAATTAAATTTTTTTGCGGTTTTTTGAAATACAAATTGTTTATAATACATAAAATCCTACTTCATACTAATAACTATAAGTTTAAATGAATTGTTTAAACAATTTATTATTGTTTTTAGCAATTTTCTCTTAGAATAGATTTGAAAATTCGCGGTTTTTCGGAATTTTCAACTTATTTTAATCTTTTCAATTAGAGCAAGGCAATGAGCACTTAAATTCACCAGAAATTTCTTAAATAATTCATTATTATTTATAATTATATTATCTCAGAATAATGATAGGAAGTTACAGTTTTTTCTGAAATTTTTCACTTCTGATCGAATTTTCAATTGGAGTCAGATAATAATTAATTCAAGTTAACAAACATAATTGTTTAAACAATTTATTATTATTTTTAATAATATTTTCTTTCAATAATGCCAGAAATTTGCGGTCTTTTCTGATATATTCCAATTTTTATTCACTTTTCGCTTCGAGTGACTTAATAATTAATTTTTGTCAACTTTTTACTTTATGAGATAATAACTAATGCAAGTTAATAAACATAATTGTTTTAACAGTTTATTATTGATTATAACTGTCTTCTCTTAGATAATTAGAAAGTTGCGGTTTATTTAAAAAAATTTTAACTTTACTTTGTCTTTTTAGTTATGAACATATAATAAATAAACAATATAGAGAGAATCATTTCTTAAACAATCTCTTTCTTTTTTATTATTATATTTGTCTGAAATAAAATAGATATTTGAAACATTCTTCAAATTTTCTACACATATATCATATTAAATATAAATTTTCCTTGAGAGCCTTTTTGTTTAAATTAATATTATTATTTATTATTTGTGGGCGTCCGCATGACAAATTTTCTAAGTCAGGGTCAAGATTATTATTTTTTTATTTAAGTGGCGAATAATACTAATACCTATACTGCATTTTTTACACTATATGTATGTCCTGAAAGCAAGCGGAAATGGGTATATTTCATTTTCAAAGAAAAATTGTAACATGTGCGCTTATGGTTCTCGCCAACATTAAATGCGTTTTTCTCGAAAAGCGGTTTTTCGATGTTACAATTTCAAAAATGCCCCGGCGACACGTTTTTAAACCTAAAGGGTTCGTCTTGGGCTTAAAATGCCGGGAGCTTATCCGGTTATATGATTCTGTATGTAACTCCATATCGGCCATAAGGATCATTTCCATGCGGACGCCCACATTTGTTCCTAACTAAAAAGGTAAAGAAAAGCTGAAAAATTATGAGACGATAGTTATAAACCATGATAAGTGTTTAAACAATTATGATTATTAACTTGCAATTATTATTGTCTCCTAAGTATAAAGTGGACAAGAAGTTAAATTTTTTAGAAAAAACCACAACTATCTAGCATTATTATAGGAGAATATAGTTATAAACAATAATAATTTAATTAAACAATTATGTTTGTTAAATTTCATTAATTCATACCTCACTCTAAGTGAAAAATTGACAAAAAGTGAAATTTTTTAGAAAAAACCCGCAGATATCTAGCATTAATATAGAAGAAGATAGTTATAAACAATAATAATTTCTTTAAAAAAATATGTTTGTTGAATTGCTATGATTATTACCTCGCTCTAAGTGAAAAGTTGACAAAACGTGAAAAATTTCTGAAAAAACCGCAATTACATAGCATTACTATAGAAGATAGTTGTAACTAATAATAATTTTTTTTAACAATTATGTTTGTTGAATTTCATCAATTATTACCACACTCTAAGTGAAAAATAGACAAAAAGTGAAAAATTTCAGAAAAAAGTGCAACTTTCTAACATTCTTCAAAGAGAATAGTATTAAAAACAATAATAAATTGTTTAAACAATTATCTTTGTTAACTTCAATATTAAGCAATTTTATTTTTCGGATACCCTTATTTGCCCTACTTCCCTAAGGTCAGCCCCCCCCGAAAAAAATTCCTGGCTACGCCGCTGTCTGTACATTTACTCCATCTCTTTAAATAATAGTTTCATGATTCCTTCAAAGTCGCTTCGTATTTTCTTCTGTTCTGATTTTATCTTTACTTGCCTTGACTAGTCGTTTAACTTTCCTGCTTTTGTTCCTGTAATCGCTTTTAAGTCTATTTCTCTCCTCATTGCTATGACCTGTGATGTTTAATGTTCTCTTGTGCGCTTTTTCCTTTTCCTGCCGGGCTGCCTGAATTTCATTTCCACCATGCATCACCAGATTTTCTTCCTACAACCGCCGTACCACACACTTCAACTGCAGTTTTAACAATGATATCCTGTAACAAAGTCCACGCGCCCTCTATATCTTTATTGCTTATGAGCGCCTCCCAAGTTGCCCTATCTATGCGTTCGTTCATCTTATTCTGAAAATCTATTCGCACTTCCGGTTTCTGTAAATTTTCAATCTTGATTCACGATTGTCTCGTTTTTTTGGTTTTCTTTCTTCTCCATCCCCGCCCTAAGTTTATTTTTAAGACTAGAAGGTAATGATCAGTATTGCATTCAGAACCTCTCATGACTCTTGTATCTTTTACTAGTTCTCTTAGTCTTCCATCCGCAATAACGAAGTCGATGATACTATGGTTATTTCCTTTACACCAGATGTACATGTGGCTCATTTTATGTCGAAACCAAGTATTCGTAATAAATAGGCCCTTTTCTAAGCATAAGATAACTAATTTTTCCCCGTTATAATTTTTTTTTGGATCCCTAAAATTACCTAGCACCCATCCTGTATCTGTATCCTGACGTTGGGCGCCGACCCATCCGTTCATATTTCCTAGCAGAATTATTCTTTCACCATGATCGCAAGTACTTATTTTATCATTTAAAGTGTCCCAGAAAGCGTCTTTAACTTCTCTCGTATCACTATCAACTGGGGCGTAGCATGTTATGATAAATAATCTTCTGATTCCTACCTTCATTCTAGCCCACAACAATCTGAGGGATACAAAATAATGATCTAGGAGATGCTGTCTTACTTTTTCATTCATAATCAAACCGACCGCTTGACTACCATGTTATTCACTAACTACTCCTGACCATATTTCAAAACCGCCTTTCAACACCACATTTTCTGTTTCTACTTTCGCATCCCTTTTTCTTTGTCTCAGGTACGCGTAAAATATCTAGCTTTCTTGCGTCCATAATTTTTCGTAATTCCCTTACCTTAAGATCATTCACTCCTTTGGCATTCCAGACACCCAGTTTCCATTCATCGCCTGAAACTCAGCAGAAACTTTTCGAAACCATTTTTTTTAAATAAAAAAGGTTAGTTTTTTCCAGCCCTATGCATTGACGTTAGTTCACGTAGCTTCTTAGCGTAAGCTGAGTTGTAGGTGGCGCTGGGTGGCATGTAAACCTGAATTTGTCAACAAATACATGTCAGATGTATAGGCAGGCTCCTTTTTTTACCATTTTTATCTAATAGCAAGTTTTTTGACAAATGATTTTAATTCGAAATTATGGGGGAAATTAAGAACGAAAAAGACCCTCCAAAAGAAAAGAAAACCAAAAACACGGAAATAGTTGAAAAGAAAAGAAAAGACGGAAACCGGTGTATAGCTCCAGGATGTACTTCGGGTTATGATTCTAATCCTACGAAAGTTAGTGTTTTTCCTGTGCCAAAAGGTGAAGAAAATGTAAAACTGTGGCAGAAAGCAATAAGACGCGACGATTTAATTTTAAAACCGGGGCATAAAGTGTGTGAGTTACATTTTGCTCTGAAAGATGTTTTGTTGGAAAGAGAAATAAAAGCGGCTGATGGAAGAACTGTTCTCGGAGTAGTAAGTTTATTGTATTTATTTATAATTTAAAAACTAATACAGTTTATTTTCTTTAGTTTTTTTCACATAAACTTATTTTGAAGTAAACTATATATTGAATTTCTAATTTTATTTTTAAATTATATTTAGAGGTTAAGTATGTATTTTATACGCAGTGTTTATTTTTACTTATATATTTTGTCAATTTAAATTGAACAAATATATAAATAAAAATAGACACTACATATTAAGCATCTAAATGCAATTTAATAAGAAAATTAGAAATGCAATATTTAGTTTCCGTAAAAATAATTGTAAATTAAAAAAAAAACTAAATATTGTATTTCGAATTTTATTATTAGATTGGATTTAGAGGCTGAATACGTAGTGTCAATTCAAATTGAAAAAATATATAAATAAAAAAAAGACGTATTCGGCCTCTACATCTAATTTAATAATACAACTAAAGATAGAATATTTAGTTAACTTAACATAATTTTAAATTAAAGAAAAACAACTAAATATTGTATTTCGAATTTTATTATTAGATTATTAAATTAGATTTAGAGGCTGAATACGTTATGTCAATTGGAATTGAAAAAATGTATAAATTAAAATGGACACTACGTGTTCAGCCTTTAAATCCAATCTAATAATAAAATTCGAAATACAATATTTAGTTTTTTTGTTTAAATTTAAAATTATTTTTACGGAAACTAAATATTGTATTTCTAATTTTCTTATTAAATTGCATTTAGATGCTTAATATGTAGTGTCTATTTTTATTTATATATTTGTTCAATTTAAATTGACAAAATATATAAGTAAAAATAAACACCGCGTATAAAATACATACTTAACCTCTAAATCTAATTAAAAAATAAAATTATAAATTCAATATATAGTTTACTTTAAAATAAATTCATGTGAAAAAAACTAAAGAAAATAAACTGTATAAGTTTTTAAATTATAAATAAATACAATAAACCTACTACTCCGAGAACAGTTCTTCCATCAGCCGCGTTTATTTCTCTTTCCAACAAAATATCTTTCGGAGCAAAATGTAACTCAGACACTTTGTGCCCCGGTTTTAAAATTAAAGCGTCGCGTCTTATTGCTTTCTGCCATAGTTTTACATTTTCTTCACCTTTTGGCACATGAAAAACACTAACTTTCGTAGGATTAGAATCATAACCCGAAGTACATCCTGGAGCCATACACCGGTTTCCGTCTTTTCTTTTCTTTTCAACTATTTCCGTGTTTTTGATTTTCTTTTCTTTTGGAGGGTCTTTTTCGTTCTTAATTTTCCCCATAATTTCGAATTAAAATCATTTGTCAAAAAACTTGCTATTAGATAAAAATGGTAAAAAACGGAGCCTGCCTATACATCTGACATGTATTTGTTGACAAATTCAGGTTTACATGCCACCCAGCGCCACCTACAACTCAGCTTACGCTAAGAAGCAGAGGGAACTAACCGAAATACACGGGCGATGCATAGGGCTGGTTTTTTCGAAAAATCTTCTTGGCATGTCTTAAATTTTTTCCATATTTGTTCATAGTTTTTGCTTATATGTAAAAGTAAGGCATCCTATCAGTTTTATAGAGAATTTAAAATTTGGTTTTTCAAAAAATAATTTTTTTATATCTAAAACAGTGGTTTATGAATAACAAAACGGTATTATGCTATACTTTTAAACAAACAAACTGTTCTGAAAAAATTAGGTTAATTATTGTAAATTCACAGCTAATTTTCGAGTGATTGTTACAAATCAAAAAACAAAAATTTGGTTGAACTGTGAAATACGTATTCCCTTAATTTCACCATAGAATGATATATTTAAATACAAAATCATTCTGACACCCTGATTCGAAACGGAATTTGTCATAAATAAAAGACATTTTCTATTATTATTAAATACATATTATGAAATTAGAGTAATGAGTGATGTTTTTTTTTTGACAAAACCTTGCACAAGGAATCAGAATATTTCAAAGATTTTGCGTTGAATATTTTAACATTATATAAATAAATTGAATATTCAATTACAACAAATAAAAATTTCAGTGAAAAAAATTGACAAAAAAATGCAGGCAGCAGGAATCGAGCCCAGACTATCCAGTTACAAACTCGGAGCACTACCGCCTGATCTAACCGAGAGTTGAAAGACTCTCCCCTCGCGGTCCATGTAAAGTGCATGGATTTTTGAATACTAAAACTTTGGAAATCACCTATTACTGAGAGGAGTATGAATCCAAACAAAATTCCAAAGGGTGTAGTTTCCCCTTGTGTGTCTACAACCTCATCTAAAAAAATATACCAGTTTAAAATACTCCAACCACCCCAGCTTTGTTGAGTTCATCCCCCTAAAGTTTAAATCCTTGTTCACCAGTTGGACTAATCCCCAAACCTTCCCTAAAATGGAAAAAGCATGAATGTCCGAGTCGGATAAACTCGAAACATCAAGGTAGTTCCTCTATCATCCGTTCGCGGTCCAGCTTCAAAAAACGCATGCGTGGGCGTCGGTTGCCCCAGCGACGGGATGCAAGCCGCGTGTGAATACGTATTGATTACTCTCCCTCTTTCATGATATTTCTGTATCTTCACTACGCCCAAAGTTACCGGCACATTTTATCCCGGTGGAAAATCTTCTCATTTCGGTTGCACGTGCCGACCAACCACGGTGCTCTTTTTAAATTAGCTCTTGACCCCCCACCCACCCCACACTTTCCAACCCCCTAAAAAGCCACGCACATAGAAACCCTAATGAATCCTCATTTTAGATGAGAAGTACTTTTTTTCTACAGATAGATTCTATAGCTGTGTATTATGCCTGGCTGGAAAATAATCGATTATGTGCAGATATTTTTCACCCCCAAGGGCTGCCACGAACTAATTTACTTGAAAAAATTAGACAAAGTAGGGGCCAGGCGACTATAAAAAAGGGGTTTATGGCCTATTAAAACATTAGTTAGGTCACAACCCCTACTTCACCTCTCCCCTTTCCCTAGGGCACTGGGTAAAGATGGATAGGGTAGGGGTAAAGTCGCTTAGAGTACGGGGTAAAGACGGCTAGGGTACGAGGTAAGCTCGGCTAGGGTACGAGGTAAAATCGGTTAGGGTACGGGGTAAAGTGGGCTAATGTATAGGCTAAATTCAGCTAGGGTACGCACAGTGGGGCAAAAAAGGTGTCTCTGGACAATTCAGCCTACAGGCCACAATTTTAATGTTTTTTTCTAAATCAAAGCCAGTAAAATTCTCCATAGATTGGTCGAGGCCGATTTAAAAAAAAATGTATTTTTCTATTTAATAATAATTTGCCAACGGCCATACCACGCTGAAAAAACCAGTTCTCGTCAGATCACTGAAGTTAAGCAGCGTTGGGCGCGGTTAGTACTTGGATGGGTGACCATTCGAGAATACTGCGTGCTGTTGGCACATCGTGGGTGTCCTGAGCCCACACTTGTAGTTATTTTACTACAAGAAACTATCCACCTAGAAACACTACCCGAATCGGTTAGTGTCACGCCTACCCTGAAAGGGAAATGGCTTAATGGTATACTTACTAATAACAAAAATTTTTAAATAATTGTTTTTTTAGAAGAGTACCGGTTTTTGAAAAATACTTGGATTCAATCCAAAATATCTAGAATCAATAAAGCAACTATCCAGAAAAGTTGTTTGATAGTTTAGAAATTGTTTAAAAATGTATTGAATTTGTTATAAACAAATAGGTGAGTGAAAATGGATTCATGGGGATTGACAGTGATCCGTGAATTGATTTGCACGAAATTTGAACAATTTGTAGACAAAGACCGTTTTTAATTGAATTTATGAAATATAATAAATAAATTATCATTTTATAAACAAATTTCATTACAATTATCCATAGCAGGTAGTTATGTTGAAATAAATCAAGTTTTTTCTATTGAATCGACCAAAAATTATACGAAAATGTCACAACATTATAAAGTTTATTTATCCAATAACAACCGATGATTATCTAAGCTAATTTAATTAACAAATGCACTGTCTGGCTATTTTTAGAGGCAAAAACTTGGTTTTTTGAACCTAATGAACTGTGAGTAACTAATTTCTAAACATTTAGGGAGCTTATATGACAATCAGAAATTTTCATTGTCAACAACAATTTTGTAAACAAATTTTTATCATCTTATGCATTTAAAAAAAAATTGCGTTTCTTCAGAGTATTAGCATTATCTTACTTAGTAATGGCTCTGTGCTATCGGTCGATAACATTTCAAAATTTTCTAAACAAAATTAATTAACAAATGTATTTTTCGGCTATTTCTAAAGGTAAAATCTTGGTTTTTTCATCGTAACCAACTGTTAATAACTAATTTTTATACTTTTTTTAGAAACCTCGATAACGATCCACTATTGCTATTAATAATTTTATAGGCAAATTTTTGTTTTTTCATATATTTCTAAACAAAAAATGCCGTGTTTCTTGGGGATATTTAAAATTAAACTAACCGTCAACAGTTGGTTACGTTGAAGAACCCAAGTTTTTACCTTTGAAAATAGCCGAAAAATGCACTTGTCAATTAATTTGTTTAAAAAATTATCAATTGTTATCGACAGATAGCACAGAGCCATTATTAAATAACAGTCTGCTAATATCCTTAAAAAACGGATTTTTTTCATAAAGAATGCATAAGATGATAAAAATTTGTTTAAACAATTGTTGTTAACAATGAAAATTATTAATTGTCATGTAAGCTCCCTAATAGTTTAGAAATTAGTTATTTACACTTTATTACGTTGAAAAAAAACAACAAGTTTTCACCTGTAGAAATAGCCAGACAGTGCATTTTTTAATTGCATTTGTTTAAACAATCAGCAGTTTTAATTGGATGAATAAATCTGATAATTTTCTGACATTTTCGTGTAACTTTTAGTCGATTCAATAAAAAATACTTGATTTATTTCGACATAACTACCTGTTATGGATTACTGTTTTCAAAATTAGTTTATAAAATAACAATTTATTTATTATATTTCATGAATTCAAATAAAAAACGGTTTTTGTCTACAAATTGTTCAAATTTCTTGCGAATCAATTCACGACTCACTGTCAATCCCTATTAATCCATTTTCACTCACTTATTTGTTCATAACAAATTCAATAAATTTTTACACAATTTCTAAGCTATTAGACAACTTTTCTGAATAGTTGCTCCATTGATTCTAGGTATTTTTGATTGAATCCAAGCATTTCTCAAAAACCGGTACTCTTCTAAAAATACAACATTTTTTTCAATTTTTTTACTAAATAAAAAAATATAAAAGCTTTTATTAAAATCGGCCTCGACCGATCTATGGAGAATTTTATTAGCTTTGATTTAGAAAAAAAAACATTGAAATTGGATTAAAATTGTGGCCTGTAGACTGATTTGTCCAGAGATACCTTTTTTGCCCCACTGTGGTACGGGGTAAAGTTATCTATAATACGGGATATATTCGGCTAGGGTACGAAATTGATTCGGCTAGGATGCGGGATCAAGTTATCGAGGATACGGTGTGTAGTCGGCTAAGGATTGGTGTAAAAGTCGGTTAGGATACGGAGTCAAGTCGGCTAGAATACGGGGTAAATTTATCTAGAATGCGGGGTATTGTTGGCTAGGGTACGGGGTAAAGTGAGTTACGGTACGGAGTAAAGTCGGCTTGAATACGGGCTAAAGTCGGCTAGGCTACGGGGCAATGTCGGCTAGGGTACGGGGTGAAGTCGGATAGAGTACGGGGTAAAGTTATCTAGAATACGGGGTATAGTCAGCTAGTGTACAGGGTAAAGTCGTCTAGGATACGGGTTAAAGTCGACTAGGGTACGGGGTAAATTCGGCTTTCTTCTCGGGGCTACGAAATCTTAAAAAGTGGAAAAAGTGACAAACATTAGCCTTCACAGTCTTTTCCCTATTCCCCTCTTTTCCCTTTTTTTGAAGAATTTCTCTTTTTCTCCTATTTTCAAGAAACTTCCCCCTTTTCCCCTTTTTATCATTTTTTCGTTTAAATGCGAACTGATTTAATAGAACTCAATAAAAAAATCCAACTATTTTTGGTTGAACCTTAATTTTTGTTGGGTTGAAAAGTCGATCATTTGGTTGTAAACGAATTTTTTCAAAATACATCTTTCTTGGTAGAAAATAAACTTCTTTGTCCAAAATTCCTTTTTGATTAGAAATTCATCTTTTTTGTTAAAAATTCAACCTTTCAGTTCAAAATTCATCTTTTTTGTTGAAAATGAACCTTTTTTGGTTGAAAAAAAGTATACTTCGTTGCAAGTGGAACTACCCTCTTAAATATTCATTTTATTGGTGGAAGGTTTATTATTTCTGTTAAAAATTCATCTCTTTCCTCGAAAAGTTAACTATTTCATCTGTATCTCTCTTGGTTGCAAATGAAGTTTTTCGTGGAAAATTCAACTATTTGGTTGAATGTTAAACAACTATGTTAAAAAATAATTTTTTTGGTTGAAGATTCATCTCTTTGGTTGAAAATTTAACTATTTTGTTGAAATTTGATTTTTTTTAGAATTATTTTTTTTAACTGAAAATTTAACTATTCGATTATTAGTTGAATATTAATCATTTTTAGTTGAAAATTGATCTGTTTGGTTGAATCAAAATTTCAGCTATTTCGTTGAAAATTCATTTTTTGGTTGAAGATTCATCTCTTTGGTTGAAAATTCATGTATTTTGTTGAAAATTCCAGTTTTATTAGGTGAAAAAGAATCGTTTAAACTAAAAGTTTAACTATTCCATTTTTGCTTGAAAGTTGATCCATTTTAGTTAAAAATTCATTTATTTTGATCAGAAATATTGATCATTCATAAATTGATCTTTTTAAGTTATGAATTGAACTATTTAGTTAAAAATTAATGGATTTTTAAAAATATTTGTCCGTATCTGTTGATAGAAAATTAATTTTCTTGGTTGAAATTCCATTTTTTGGTTGAAAATTCAACCATACTTGGCTGAGGGTCTATTTTGTTAAAAAAAAAAAATTTTTATTGAAGATTGACTCTTTGGTTAAAAATTCGTCTTCTTTGATTAAATTCAACCGTTTTTCATTCATATTTTTTCTTGAAAATTCAACTATTCTTGGCTGAAAGTTGAACTACTTTACTAAATGTTCATTTTTTCACGATTTATCTTCTCAGCTGAAAATTCATCTCTTTGCTTGAAAAATTCACTATTTTGTTGAAAATTCGTTTCATATTCAATTCAATATGTGTGAGTGGAAGTTGTTTCAGTAAAAAATGTCCATTCATCTGATAATTTTCTTTTGAATTATTGATCTGCAGTTTAAAAATTATAAGTAAACATTTTGACTAAAAGCCTTTATGTTTTTGACACCAAGGCTCTCTAATTGCCGTAAACTCCTGAAACGGTATGCGTCTCACTTGCATACCGAAAAAAAAGTTTAATTCTCATTGCCTTTTGTCTAAAAAATGATTTTACTAATCTTATTGTTCTCAGCTTTTAGGCCAACTTTAATATGATTTCTAGGCGGAACAAATAGTTACGTATATTTTGTAATAGAATCCTTTGTTTAGAGTCAATTTTGTCATGAATGAAGCAATTGGCACATTTTCCGTTCAACTTCCGCCAAAAAAGAAATTTTCCAGCGTGTTAAGATTAGTTATCACATTATGAGCATTTCGTTGAACATTCTTTTTAATTTAAAAATATATTTTTCTCTTTAAACAAATTATTTTCAAGTTAGGAAATTTTATCGAGAGCGTGCTTAGTTTTTTTTTAAATTGCAATATTAAATTGAATAACAATGATTTTTAATTTGTAGAAGTAGCTTTATTTTAATCTATTGAACTATTTTGTTGAAAATTCATTTTTGTTTGAAATCAAATTTTTTTACTGAAAATTTAACTATTCTGTTTTTGGTTGAAAATTGATCGGTTTTAGTTGAAAATTCAAGTATCTGGTTGAATATTCATGTATTTTGTTGAAAATTCGTTTTTTTTAAGTTAAATTCCATTGTTTTAAATTAAAAATTAAAAACTTTCATGGGTAAAATATCATCTATTACATTTCTCGTTCAGAATTCATCTTTTTTTAATAAAAATGTAATTACTTGGCTGAAAGTTACTCTTTTGTTAGAAATTAATTTTTTGTTGGGGTTAAAGATTCATTTTACTTGAGAATTCATCTTCTCGGTTGAAAAATGAGCTATTTTATTGAAAATTCGTTTTTGCTTTGGCTAAAAATTAATTTTTTATTGAAAATTTAACTACATCCAGTTGTCACTTGGACTATTTTGTTGAAAATTTGTTTGTTTTTTTGTTGAAAATTAATTTTTTCTACTGAAAATGTAACTATTCAATATTTGGTTGGAAAATTATCTTTTTTAATTGAAAATTCGATCTTTTTATAGGAAATTGAATGATGATAGTTAAAGACTCATCATTTTAGTTGAAAATTCATATTGTTGGTTTCAAGTTCAACTATTACAGTTGAAGATTCATCATTTTAGTTCAAAATTCATCACTTTGTTTGAAAATGTAACTATTTTTTTGAAAATTAGTTAAAGATTGATAATTTCAGTTGAAAATTCATCTTTTTTATTTAAAATTCAACTATTCCATTTTTGATTGAAACATGATCTTTTTTAGTTTAAAATTCAACTATTTGTTTGAAAATTAATCTTTTTGTAGTTGATAATTCAAATATTCCTTTGAAAATTCATGTATTTTGTTGAAAAATCGTCTTTGTGGTAGAAAATTAATCTTCTTGTCTAAAAATTCATCTTTTTGGTTGAAAATTCAAGTATTCCAATTAAATATTCATCATTTTAATTGAAAATTCATCTTTTTGTTTGAAAATAAAACTACTTTGTTGAAAGTTAAATTAAATTTGTTTTTGAAAGAAACCTTTTTTTTGTGTGGAAAATTAATTTTTTTAACTGAAAATTTAATCATTCCATTTTTTGTTGAAAACTGATCTTTGTTAGTTCAAAATTCAGCTATTTGTTTGAAAATTGATATTTTTTAGTTTAAAATTCAACTACTTGTTTGAGAATTAATGTATATAGCTGAAAAATCGTCTTTTTTGGTGAAACATTAATCTTTTTGGTTGAAAATTCAACTATTTGGTTAAAAATTCATCTATCTTGTAGAAAATGTAATATTTTTGCTGGAAAAGTTTGGTAATTTAAAGTTCTTTTAATTGAAATTTTTTTATAATTACTATTTTTAACTTAACATGAAATGCTTAAAATTTCAAGACGAAATTTCAACCAAATAGTTAAATTTTCAAGCTAAAAAGTAATTTTTTTGGAAGACAGTGCGTACTTCATTTTGCAGTATAAAACATTAATTTTCAACGAAATAGTTACATTTTCAAACCAATTTTGAAATAATAATGAATTGATTATATTATAATATATTAATATATTAGTGGTAATAATTAATAATAAATGGCCTAATTATTCAAATAAAACTGAATTTTGAACAAAAATGAGAAATCTTTGAAAAAAAAAATTAATTTTGACAAAGCAGTTTAACTTTCAACCAAATATTTGAAATTGCAATAAAAAAATGTGAATTCTCAACGAAGAAAGTAATAGTAAATGATCCGAATCCGTAGTCTAAAAAACTCTAAAACCTCAAACTAAGTAATATATATATGTAGATATATATATATATATATATATATATATATATATATAT
>CAKNYM010052414.1:272466-283356 GCA_932195095.1 Andricus curvator
AAAAAAGATGCCTTTTACAAAATAGTTGTATTATCAACAAAATAATTGAATTTTCAACAAAATAGTAGAATCTTCAACAAACAAAAAAATTTTTTAAAAATAAGTTTAACTTTCAACTAAGCAGTTGCATTTTTAACCAAAAAAGATGCCTTTTTACAAAATAGTTGTATTTTCAACAAAATAATTAAATTTTCAACCAAATAGTAGAATCTTCAACAAACAAACAAATTTTTAACAAATAAGTTCAACTTTCAACTAAGCAGTGGAATTTTTAACGAAAAAATACGCCTTTTTACCATATAGTTGCATTTTCAACAAAGTAATTAAATTTTCAACCAAATAGTAGAATTATTAACCAAAACAGATAAATTTTCAACTAAAACGATGAATCTTCAAAAAAACAATGAATTTTCAAGAAAAGAGTTGGACGGTCAACCAAAGTGTAGAATTTACAACAAAATAATTAAGTTTTCAACCAAAAAGTAGGATTTTTAACTGAAAGAGATGAATTTTAAACTAAAGTGATGAATCATCAAAAAAAAAATAATGAATTTTCAAGAAAATAATTTAACGATCAGCCAAAGAGTTGAATTTTCAACAAAGTATGTAGTTGAATTTACAACAAAATGATTAGGGTTTTAATAAAATAGTAGGATTTTTAACCAAAATGCATAAATTTTCAACTAAAGTGAAGAATCTTTAAAAAAAAACAATGATTTTTCAAGAAAATAATTGAACGGTCAACCAAAGAGTTGAATTTTCAACAAAGTATGTAGTTGAATTTACAACCAAATAATTAAGTTTTCAACCAAATAGTGGGATTTTTAACTAAAAGAGATGAATTTTCAACTTCAGGTAATGAATGCGTATAATGGAAAATGATGTTTTCCCCTGAATAGTTCAATTTTGTAGATTAAAAATGAAAATCATTCAGTTTTGAAGATTTGAAATTTAAATTTATTCAATTTGATAGATTTTTAATTTGAAAATATTTAATTGTAAACATAATTTAAAAAAATTTTCAATCCTGAATTGTAGAATTATTATAAGGATATAAAATTGAATACAATAAATGTAATGTAGCAATTTTCACGTTTGCTTTGAGTTCCTCTAAATTTGCTTTAAAGATTGGTCAAGAATTTGCTTCCTCTTGTTGTCCCACAATTTACAATGCGTCCCTGTGAAGTAATAATGTGACAGGACCTCATGTGTGACCACATGTATAAAAAGGGAAACTGCAAATTATAGAGACCATAAGTCTCATATTCGTCGGGTGCAACATTGTTATCCAAGTGACTTAAAAAAAATCGAAAGTATTTGAAAGTGTTTATAAAATAGTAATTAATAGTGGAATATTTTTATTAAACCTGATACAATAGTACTTTATTAATGTAATTAATTAATTAATTAAAAAATTCTTCACAAATGATTACATGAAAGGGACAAACATTAACTTAAAAATGAATCAAAATTGTTTAATTTTTGTATTGATCGTCTCGATTGGTGCGACTTGTAGAGCCTGGTCCCAGGAGGACAAATTTGATTCTAACACTCGTTCTCCTTCTTCGGTCATCGAAGATAGAATTTCAGTTCGAGACACGGATCAAATTAAGGTGACCGCGAAACCTCTTCAGGTCAGGGTGGATGACGAGCCGGAAAGTGAATCGAAAAATCAGAAAAAGACGAGAACTTCTACTCTGCAGCCTATCGATAATAAAGATATGTTGCTACATTTTTTATGATTAATTATTAATTATTATTATCATATATGACTTTGTGAAGCTCTTCACCTGAGGTGATTGCTAGAGAGATTGATCAGCGACCTGTGTCGGAGCGGTCTTGCGACTTTTTCTGTCATGCCAATTTTGCAGTAGAGTGTTTCTTCCTGAGAATACTCGTAAATGTTGAAACTTTAAATTGTTTAAACAATTCAAGTTTGTTTAAATAATTTATTTTTGCAATTACTCAAAAGATTTCAATATTTGTTGGTACTATTTTGTTTTCTAAGAATACTTCTAAATCTTCAAACAATACAAAATTGCTTAAACAAGTTTAGTTTGTTTAAACATTTACAAGTTTTTTTATCAAACAAATTATTATTAAAAAGCAACAGATAATTTTTTTGATATCATTGATTAAAAAACTCAGAACTTCTAAAAAATACGTTCATTTCGCGACTTACCAGAAAAAAACTAATTTAAAAAAAATTAAAATTGTTTCCACAATTGAAAATAGTATTAAAAATGACTGCGTATTCTTCAGTTACCGATTAATTATTATTTATAAAAAAAAATCTAAAAATTGGTAATATATCGCAATATTACGTAAAATTCAAATATTGAAGTTTTTAATTTGATAATTTTAGATTTAAATATTCTAAATTGTTTGGTTTCAATTTTGAACGTACAAAATTTTCTGAATTTTTTTAATTCTTCGAATTCGTTGAAAATTCAAATTTAAAAACTCGTTAGTTGCACAATTTTCAGTTTTAAATGATTTATAATTAAACAATTTTGAATTAAATTTCTCCAGAATAAATTCAAACCAATAAAAAATTAAGACAATAATTTCTCAAATTCAAGCCTAAAAAATGAGAAGATTTTAGAACTAGGCATTGAAAATGAAATTTTTTTATTTGAAAATGTTCCAAAATATTGAAAATTTCAAACTAAACTTAAAAAACAATAATTTCGAAATGAAAGGCAATTGTGCAATTTTAAATATTGAAATCATAGCGATCTCGGTTTGTATTATTTTTTTATTTTTAGGTAATATCTTAAATTTTTCGGACTTTCAGTCGAAAATTTAAAAAAATAAATCATTTAAAATTGATAAATATTTAATTGGAAGTTTTGAAGAGTGAATAATAATTCTAAACGAAGTGTTAAAAATTAAACGATTCGAAATCTGAAATTGACACTTTTGATATGTTTTAATTTTGCAATAACAAATTAAATGGGTGGATTTCGAAAATTACAATTAACAATTTGAAATCATTTCATTTTTAAACGACTTAAATTTAGATGAAATAATTACAAGTTTAAAAGGTTTAAATATAAAAATTTTTGAATATTGTTCTTGATAATTAAAATTTTTTCACTCTCAAATGAAGGTAACATTAGCTTAATTTCCAACGTTCCGTAGGAGAAATTTTTGTACTTCTAATTTTTCCCATTTAAAATTAATTCATTTTCAACATTTATTTATAATTAGTTAGAATTCAATTTTATAGGCTTATAATTGAAAGTGTTTACATTTTTAACAGTAAAAACAACGGTGAATTTTTTGATCTTAGAAAAATTTGTCTGATCAATTTTAATATTGAATTATAATTTTTGTTATGTAATAATGAATTAATATTCTATAATATCAGAATCTTTGAATCATTCAAGTTAATTTTCCATTTCAAATCCTCAAATTTGAACCCCTTTGAATTGTAAATTATTTACATTCAAAAGTTATTAATTTAAAATTATTCAATTTTGAACGCTTTGAATTAGAAATAATGCCATTTCAATTCCATAGAATTTTAAATTATCGAATTTTCACAATTCTAATCTCAAATTATTGAATTTTGAACTTTTTTAATTTATCTTTTTTTCTAAGTGTTGATCTGAAATCATTCAATATAGAGATTCTTGAATTGAAAATAAAATTATCAAATTGTAAACGCTTTAAATTATAAATTGTACAATTTCCACTCTTCTAATGAAATTGTCTAATTTTAACATTTTTAATCTGAAATTTTTCAATTTTGAGTGCAGATCTGATTTGAAATTTTTCAATTTTAAACGCTTTTATTTAGAAATAATACAAGTTAAATTTCTTTTCATTTCATTCGAGATATTGTACTTTTTTCAAAAAAAATTTCTAATGATTTTTGATCTTCAGAATCATCAAAATTTAAAAATTTTTACTTATACATCTTTAAAATGAAATAGTTTTCAATTCTAACTTTTAAAAATTGTAAAATATTTTATTGTAAATCGTTGAAACTGAAGATTTTTTAATTTTGAAAATATACAATTAGAAAATTTTGTAATATTTTGATGTTTTATTTTCGAAATTTCGTTAATTTGGGAGATTTAGAATTGAAAACTTGACTTTCGATCTTCAAAAGCATCCAAATTTAAAAATTTCAATTTTTACATCTTTAAAATTGAAGAGTTTTTGTCATTTCAATTTAAAAGATTCAGAATTGAAAACTTGATTTTGGATCTTCAAAATTATCCAAATTAAGGAACTTTTATTTATACACTTTTGAATTTAAACAGTTTTTAATTTTGAAGATTCGCAATTAGTTAAAATTAAATTAAATTAAATTAATTTGATCAAATAATTTTAATTTAATTTAATTATTATCAAATTGAATTGAATTAAAATTTTTAAATTCAATTCAATTCAAATAAATTAAATTCAACAATTGAAAGTTTTACATACCAAAAAGCTTTTAATTTTGACAATTTACGATTACAAAATTCTAAAATTGCCATATTTTACATTCAAAATTTCTCTAATTTGGAAGATTTAGAATTGAAAACTTGACTTTTGATCTTCAAAATCATCCAAATTAAAAAAAATGTATTTTTAGGCACAACTTTTAAATTGAAGAATGTTTTGAATTTCGAAGACTTACAATGACTTCAATTGAAAAGATTTAGAATTGAAAACTTAACTTTTGATCTTCAAAATCATAAAAATGTAAGAATCTTAATTTTTATAACTTCAGAATTGAAGACTTACAATTGAAAATTATGCAAGTTTTAAGTTTTGCAATTTAAAAAACTGTACATTTGATAATATAAATTAAAATTTTTTTGAATTTGGCAGATTTAATATTAAAACTTTGACTTTTGATCTTGAAAATCATCCAAATTTAAGAATTTTTATTTGTACACATTTGAAATTGCAGAGTTTTTAATTTTAAAGAATTAAAATTAAGAACTAAGCAATTTTTAAGTTTCACATTTTAAAAAGCTGTAATTTCGATCGTTTAAATTCGAAATTTCTTCAATATGAAAGATTCAGAATTGAAAACTTAACTTTTGATCTCCAAAATCATAAAAATCTAAGAATTTTCATTTATACAGACTTGAAATTACATAATTTTTAATTTTGAAGATTTATAATTAAAAATTATGCAAATTTTAAGTTTTGCATTTAAAAAATACTGTAATTTTAATGATTTAAATGCGAAATATTTTTGGTTTGGACGATTTATAATTGGAAACTCGACTTTTGATCTTCAGAATCATACAAATTTAAGAATTTTTATTTATACATTTTTAAGATTGAACAATTTTTTGAACTTTAAAGACTTACAATTTAAAATTATGCAATTTTTACCATTAAAAAAGCTGTACTTTTGAGATATTCAAAATTTATTCAACTTGGAAAATTTGAAATTGAAAACTTGACTTTTGATCTTCAAAATCATCCAAATTTATGAATTTTCATTTTTACATCTTTAAAATTGAAGACTTTTTTCAATTTTGAAGAATTAATATTAAAAAAATATGCAGATTTTAAGATTTGCATTTAAAAACTGTAATTTTCATGATTTACATTCGAAATTTTTTTAGTTTGGAAACTTTGTATCTTCAAAATCATAAGAATTAAATTAAATTGAAGCATATATTTTAATTTGATAATTAGGCAATTAAAATAAGAAACGTTTAATATTATTATACGCGCATAGCGCGCTATTTTTGCTAATAAATTTTATCATTGTAATGTGCGTAAATCTCCTACCGCGATTTCAAAACTTAGTGCTTTGATAAATTGAAATAAACTGCAATATTTTATTCATCTTGTTTTTTTATAAAAAAATTTCTGTAAAATTCATAAAAATGGCAGAGATTTTTAAATCGATTCTAACGATTGTTAATTACATAAGTCTATACAATATTTTTGAATAATTCTCTTAGAAATATTTTTTATCTATCAGGAAAATTATATGTTTGAATAATTATGTAAAATTCTTTTCAATTTAATTAAATTTTCATAAAGTTCTTTACTTGCAAGTCCCAGTTGCTGTGGCCAAAATCTCGCCAATGTCTCGTCCAGATCTGAAGCAAATGTCTGGAAAATTAATTCAGATAATGAACGGGAGAAGAATGTGCGGTATGGGCATTACCAAGATGAAGGGTAAGATTTTTTTTATAATTATTCAAAAAATTATTTCTAATTATTAATAATTCTTCACCAAATTGAATGTATTATTTTTCATTGAATGTATTATTTTTCATTGAATAGTTGAATTTTTAACTGAAAACAATAAGTTTTTAACCAAAAATAAAACAGGTAATTTTGCAATTGAAAAAAATAATTTTCAACAAAGAAAAAAGAATTATCAACAAAGAAAAAAGAAATATCACTTAGTTGAGTTCGAAGAAAGAAGACGAATTTTTAACAAAATAGTCTGATTTTCAAGCTAAAAAGTTGAATGTTTTAGAAAACAGTTGACTTTCAAACAAATAAATTGTTAACCAACTATGGAATCGTTAAATTTTCAGTTAAAAAAACTAAATTTCATTTTTTAAACAGGAATTTTCAACAAAATATTTAAATCCTCAATCAGAGCAGATGAATTTTTAACCAAATAGCTGAATCCTCAACCAAAATTATAAATTTTCAAGAATCAAGCTCAATTTTCTACCCAAATTTACGAATTTTCATCAAAATATATGAATTTCCTACCAAATAAGTGAATTTTTAACTTACAAACTATGAAAGAAAAATTTTCAACCAAAGACATGAATTTTCAACAATAAAGTTAATTTTCTACCAAATTGTTGAATTTTCAAGTCAAAAAGGCGAATTTCCCACAAAACTGCTGAATTTTCAGGCTGAGAATATGAATTTTCAACAGAAAAAGTTAATTTACGGCCAAATAGTTGAAGTTTTAACTAAAATGATGAATCCGAAACCAAAAATTAATTAATTTTTTACAAAGTAATTTAGCTTCAAACCAAGTAGTTGATTTTTCAAAAAAAAAAGAATTCTCAACAAAAGATGTAATAATTAATATTTCAACGAAACAATATTTTAATTTTCAATCAACAACAGTTGAATGCAACCAAAACGGACGAATTTCTAACAAAATAGTTGAATTCTCATTTAAAACAAAAAGAATTTTCAATCAAACAGTTGCATTTTTAATAAAAAAAGATGAGCTTTGAACAAAGCAGGTTAATTTTGAACCAAGCAGTTGCATTTTTAACCAAAAGGATGAAATTTGAACCAAGAAGGCTGATTTTTTACCAAAAAGACGAATTTTCAACAAAAATAAATAAATTTTCAACCAGAAATTACCAATTTTCCAATTAAAATAACAATTTTCAACCAAGCAGTTGCATGTTTAACCAAAATGATAAACTTTCAATCAAGAAGGCTTATTTTTTACCAAAAAGACGAATTTTCAACAAAAATAAATAAATTTTCAACCAGTAAAGATCAATTTTCAATTTAAAATATCAATTTTCAACAAATCAGTTGCATTTTTAACCAAAGAGGATGAACTTTTAACCAAGAGGATTAATTTCCTACCTTAAGAAGATAAATTTTCAACCAAAAATAGATTAGCTAAATTTTCAGTTAAAAAAATTAATTTTTAACCGAAAAAATTAATTTTTAAAATAATAGTTGCATTTTCAGCAAAATAATTAACTTTTTAAGCAAATAATAGAATTTTTAACCAAAGGAGATTAATTTAAACCAAAGATATAGTGGTAGACTTTTGAAGCAAAACTGAAACGAATGGTAGTTCAACTTTCAACTAATCAGTTAAACTCTTGACCAAAAAAGACTACTTCTCAAGCTAATACACCAGAGACTCGATAGATGAACAATCTCGGGGGTTGCCTGAAAATGGCCTTGTTCATATAACGCGTATAGCGAAACGTAAACAGTCAGGGCCGCCTGAACCGTTTCCATAATATTGCGCAATCTACTTGACAGAGTAGTATAGTGCATGCGTCCCTTCAGAGGCGGAGTCGCAACCGTCTCTCGCCCTGCCCCCTGAGAAAGTGTAGGGACCAGCAATTCTAGGAATTCATATAACGCGTCCGATCGCGCGTTCAAATAGCGAGTCTCTGGTGTAGTTGCATTTTCATCAAAATAATTAAATTTTCAACAAAATAATTAAATTTTTAACAAGATAATTGAATTTCTGACAAAATAATTAAATTATCAACAAAATAATTGATACATCAACAAAATCATTAAATTTTCAACCAAATAGTAGAATTTTTAACCAAAAGAGATGCATTCTGGCACAAAAATATAATGATAGACATTGCAACAACAAAAATGAAGTTTCAACCAAAAATAGTTGGATTTTCGTATTGAGTTCAAACAATTCAGTTCAAATTTAAGCGAAAAACGAGGAAAAGGGAAAGTTTCTTGAAAACAGGAGAAAAAAGAATTCCTCAAAAAATGGGAATAGAGTTTACGGACGGCCTCTCATCTATTAAGTTGATCTGCAGTCTGAGTTAATCTCTAAATTATACCACTGCTTTTAAATAAAAATAAAAAAATCTCTAGGGAATTTAATTAAAAGTATTCTTATACTAGTATGAAATAGTTTTTACTCATTATTCATTGTTCGATTGACAGTCATATAAAATTACATGTTATATTTCATATTATCACAAATTGTCACAATAGGGAGTGGTGAGTCGCAGTGGGGCCACACGGTAGAAGTGAAGCTTTGATGGATTAACTTTGAAATTTTACGTGAGGAATCATCATGAGTTTTGAGGAGATCACATAGTAAGACAGTGCAGAGAGAGAGAGCGCGCATATACATGGTTTGTTCAGAATGGCAGTAGTGGGCATATCGAATAGGAGTCTTTTTAGAGAAATTGACCCGCCGAATGCAATAACCAGCCCGACGCTCGAAAACGCGTAAAAGTATTGTCCGATCGTCTCAAAGAAAGTTTTCAAAATCGAAAAATCAATTTTTTGAAAACGTAGAATTTTAGAAAATAAGGAAGTGAAACTTTTTCCTTTCAGAATTTTTTTTGCCAAACGTTCATTTTTAATAATAAAAACGAAATATCGAGAGAAAAAAATCATCCTCGTTTAATTAAGTTTTAAAACTTAAATCGTTCTAACTCGGCCAAATATTATTGAAATGATTTCATATTTGTAGGAAGTATTCAAAATACTCTAGCGATGCATAGGAAATCATGAAAGAGTTAACAAGCGCTTGTTGTTTAATAATATTCAATTGCAAAATGAGGTCAATCGATAATTGTGTTTTCTTGGTTTCGCCGGTAAAAAGTATCTAGGTAACTTCGCCTCTCAAACAACTTCAGTGAGTGATTTGTTTAGCAATGTTGAATGAAGTTTGTTGGAAAATCTCATATCTATTCGTTAAAAATTCACTGAGATATTCAGATTTGGAAAAAGTACTCGACGTCTGCCCGCGCAAACTGAACTTCGAGAACGCTGCCTGACAGAGCAGTCCTCGCGACGCATGAGCTAACAGCGCGAGCAGACGTGGAGTACTTTTTCCAAATCTGAATATCTCAGTAAATTTTCAACGATTCGATATGAGATTTTCCAAAAAACTTCATTCAACATTGCTGAACAAATCACTCACTGGAAGTTGTTTGAAAGTCGAAGTTACCTAGATACTTTTTACCGGACAATACTTTTACGCGTTTTCGAGCGTCTGGCTGGTTATTGCACCCGGCGGGTCAATTGCGAATCGCCGCACAAAAGGGATACGCGAATAGAGAGAGAAGGTATAGACAGTATACTTGTAAGAGAGAGAGAGAGAGAGAGAGATTGAATAGGTTCTTTCGTTCGGTCGTTCGGTCGTACGTACGTTCGGTCATTTTTTACAATTTACTCCCGTCCCAAAAGAAGCCTCACTTCAGAACTGAATACTTAGTAGAGTTGAGTAATTACTTGTTGCAAGTAACTAAGTACCGAAAAGTTAAGTTAATTGTAACTTTTCGGGTGAATTCGTTACAACTTTAGAATGTAACTTGTAACGTAACGTTGTTACGATTTTTGCAGTACCTACGAACTTTCATTTTAGTTACTCTAAAGTTACTTTGTGTTTTTTGTATATTAATGGTATAATAATAATCTCCTATTAAGAAAATTTTACGGGTCAGTTATCGGTAGAAAATTAATCTCTTTTGGTTGAGGATTCAGATATTTTCTTGAAAATTCGTCTTTTTTGTTCAATTCAACTGTGAGTGATTTCAAATTAAAACCTTTTTTGGTTGAAATAATATCAAATATTATGTTTTCGTTCTCGTTAAAAATTCATATATTTTGGTTGAAAATTCATGCATTTTGTTAAAAATTCAACTATTTTATTTGTTTGAAAAGTAAATTTTTTGTTAAAATCTTATATTTTCGGTTTGAAAATGCAATTGTTTTGTAGCAAATTTGTCTTCTTGGCTTGAAAATGCAACAATTCAGTGGAAATTTTTGTTCTTACTTGTTTCAAAATTCGGCTTTTTCGTTTCAAAATTTATCCCTTTTGGTAGAAAAATTCAATTTATTTTGGTGGAAAATTCAACTATTTTATTGAAATTTCTTTTTTACATTCTCATTCTAATGAGAAGGTATTGGTTTTATGTAAAATTTGACATAGTCGGTTTTCATCAAATCTCCACGTTTCGAGACCCCCTGAGCTAGAAAAAACGATTTTTACGAAGGTGTCTGTCTGTCTGTAGTCTGTAGTCTGTCTCTCTGTCTGTCTGTCTGTCTGTAGCCACGATAACTTTCGAAAAAATGATCAGATTTGATTGAGCTTTGGCACACTTTTTTGTGGCCCAAAAATAGAGAACGAGTTCGTTAACCAGCTATTTTGGATGAAAATCCAAAAAGTGAGCACATTTTGAAAATTTTTGAGACCACTTTTTT
>CAKNYM010052414.1:283756-306288 GCA_932195095.1 Andricus curvator
ACATAATCGAGCGCGAAGCGCGAGATAAATATATGATCGAGCGCGAAGCGCGAGATCCAACAGTCGCGCGCCCTAGGCGCGCTCAAACTTGCGAGCGAAGCGCGCCATGAGAATGTGCCCGCGAAGCGGGCAGATTTTTTTTTTTGTTAAAATCAAATTGAGTAAAACCAGGTCAACTTTATCACAAAAATTTTCATGAAAATATAAATGATAAAATAAATGATATATTTGTAAAGTATTCGACAATACAAAAAAAAATTTGAAGGATTTTTGAATATCCCTTTTTATCCTTTGTTATTTTGTTACATTAACATTTGGACACTATTTTCTTGCAAAAAGCATAAGTCAAATTCTGTTGATATGAATCCAGTGAAATTTTTATGTATTGTAGATAAATATCCTCCCTTTCAAATGAACGAGACAAAAAATCAAAATTTGTTTAAAAATGCGCATTTTTAGTAAAAACTGTATAAACAATTGGAAATTGTTACGTGTTCTCCATACGCGACTGGACTAAAATTTTATATACATGGGGAGGATATTTATCTATAATCCATGAAAATTTCACTGGATTATCTTCAACAGAATTTGACTTATGCTTTTTGCAAGAAAATAGTTTCCAAATGTGTATGTAACAAAATAACAAACAATAAAAAAGTATATTAACAAATCCTTCAAAATTTTTTTTTGTATGGTCGAATACTTCACAAATATATAATTTATTTAATAATTTATATTTTCATGGAAAATTTTATGATACAGTTGACCTGGTTTGACTAATCTGTGTTTAATTTCACTCAAAATTTTTTTTTCGGTTGAAGTTGAAATAATATCAACTATTATATTTTTCATTGACAATTCATCTATTTTGGTTGAAAATTCATGCATTTTGTTAAAAATTCAACTATTTTATTTGGTTTCAAAGTAACTTCTTTGTTAAGAATTCATATTTTCGGTTTGAAAATGCAACTATTTTTTAGAAAATTCGTCTTTTTGTTTTGACAGTTCAAGTGGACATTTTTTTTCTTTCTTGGTTAAAAATTAGGCTTTTTCGTTTCAAAATTTATCACTTTTGATAAAAAAATCTAATTCATTTTGGTTAAAAATTCAACTATTTTATTGAAATTTCCTTTTTTTTTAGTCAACTGTATTTGATTTCAATCAAATTTTTTTCGGTTGAAAATATATCACTATTATATTTTCCCTTGAGAATTCATCTATTTTGGTTAAAAATTCATGCATTTTGTTAAAGATTCAACTATTTTATTTGGTTGCAAAGTAACTTTTATGTCAAAAATTCATATTTTCGGTAGAAAATTCGACTTTTTGGTTTGAAATATAATAATTATAATTATAATTATATATAAAAATAATATAATAAATATATTAAATTTAATATATGAATTATATAATAAATAAATGATAATTAACAATAATAATAATAAATTATATATATTGGTAATAACTTTCATTACTTAAAGTAGACTTTCTTGGTTCAAAATTTAGCTTTTTCATTTCAAAATTTATCTGAAATAAATTATATATTTGTGAAGTATTCGACCATACAAAAAAACAATTTCAAGGATTTTTTAATATTCCTTTTTATTGTTTGTTATTTTGTCACATAAACATTTTTCTTTCTTTTTTCAAAATTCGGCTTTTTCATTTCAAAATTTATTTCTTTTGTTACAGAAATCTAATTTTTGTTTGTTGAAAATTCTACTATTTTGGTAGAAAATTAACTCGGTTTGGTTGAGGATTCAGCTATTTTATTGATAATTCGTCTTTTTTGGTTGAATTAAACTGTGATTTCAACTATTTTGTTATAAATTTCAACTAGTTAGTTGAAAAAGAACGAACATTTTTTATGAAAATGCAACTCTTTTTTTGAAAAGTGTTGATTTTGATAGGTAAATTCATCTCTTTTCGTAACAAAATTTCTGAAGAGGATTCAGCTATTTTTTTCAATATTTGTCTTTTCTGATCGAAAATTTAACTACTTGGTTGAAACATGATCTATTTTTTAAAAAATTCAAGTATTTTGCCAGAAAATTGAACTATTTGGTTGCAAATTCATGAATTTTATTAAAAATTTATCTATTTTGGTAGAAGCTTGAAAATTAACTATTTTTTTAAAATTCGTCCTTTTGGCTTGAAAATACAACTGTTTGGTTAAAAAATGTGACTGAAAAATCTTACTTTAATTAATGCCTATTTCTTTTTAAATTAAGTTCTTATAAATTAAAATATTATTTTTTTTTTATATTTATTATTATTTATTAAAATTATTATCTCAGTGATTTTTATTTTCAAATCATAAAATTAAGGAAGTGAAAAAAGTAACTTTTTAGGTAACTTGAAGTTACTTTATCTAGTAACCGTAACTAGTTACCTTTTGCCCCGAAGTAACGTAACTGTTACAAGTTACTCAAAAAAAAAGTAACTTACCCAACACTGATAATTAGTTTATTATCGCAGAAGGTACGGATGGCAGAGTTCGAGTTACCCTTCAGGACCCGGAGATAATAGCGGAAGGCACGGGAATTACGAAAGACCTTACGCCGGAAGTCAAACCACTTCAGACAGGTAATTCACTCAAGCCGGTAATTACCCAAATTATTCAGAAAAATTGGACTTTATGAAATGAAATTTACAGAGTTAAATAAATTACAGATACCAACGCCCCTCTTATGGTAGCGACAGTTACAACCAAGGAGGTGACAAAGCCAATTTGATGTTTGGTGGATCTGGATCAGGCAACAAGTTTGCTGGATTTGGTGGATCGAGTATTTTGAACAAATTTGGTGTAATTGGTAATAAGTTTAGCGCATTAGGTAACAAATTCAGTGGATTGGGTAACAAATACGCTAATACAGGTGATAAATATGGTGGAGTTAATTACGGAGAAAGTGAATATGGAAGACCAGGATATTATGGATCATCAGCTCCTTACGGAGATGGTCATGAATTTGGTGCTCAAGAGTCTGGATTTGGAGAGGGATCGGGTCCTGCTCCCAATCATCTAGCTACCCAACAGGTAGATTTACGCGATTCAAAATTTAACTAGACTATTACGTGCGCGCGCAAGCGCGCTCTAACTTTTGTGATCATGTTTCTCCTTTACTCAATTTTCGAATCACTATTTATTCCTTCAAATTCCTTGACCAATCAAATTCCTGATTCTATAACACAAAAATTTGTGAAGAATTATTTTTATTGAATCATTGAAATAATTTTTACTTCATATTTTTCTGAAAATTTGAATTATTAATAGCCCTTTAAACTATTCCAGAGAGAATTAAAATATATGTGCACATAATTTCTAAATTAAAATTCAGATACTCATTTCACAACATCCCAAAATTTAAAAAAATATATAATTGGAATAGAGGTATTTTAAACATTAACAAACTCTTATTATACAGTTTATAGTCAATAGTAAATTATATAACCTTGCAGTAAATAATCATTTTATGTTACCTAATCAAAAGCAATTAAAATTCAATCATCATGTAATTTGAAATTGTTGAAAAAAATAATCAGCTAATAATTAATCAATCTGTTTATAACATAAGAAACATTCAACTATAATTTTCATTCAAACATTGTAATAATTTGTATACTACATTGAGAAAAAAATTCACTATCATTTCTGGAAATTTAATATATTAGTAACCTTCCATACTAATTTCAGAGAAAGTAAAATCATATTCACATATAGTTTTAAAAATTGAATGCAGACACTCGTTTCACAACATCAGCATCATTTCAAAAATAATGTAATTAGTGGTATTTCAAATTTAAATAAACTTTTATTATGCAAATTATATCCAGTATTCAATTACAAAGCCTGAAAGTAAATGATCAATTTATGATTCTGAATTTAAAACAATTTAAATTAAATCTTTATGTAATTCAATTTTGTGGTTAATCAGCTTATAATTTATTAAACAGTTCACAACATAAAAACCCTCAAGCAATTATTTTCATCGAAACAATCAAATTATTTTTACTGCATATTTTTTTTTTAATTTTGACCTTCATTTCTGAATATTTTTATTTATTAATGAGCTTTTTAAAAAATTCCAGAAAATTTAAGTTCTAGTAGAATCAATAATTAAAAAAATCATTTAAAAACATAAAAAGCATCACACAAATATTTTCATTTAAATATTCAATTAATTTTGAATTCATATTTTCAAAATGTTTAATTGCATTACTTAAATTTAAATTACTAATAATATTTTATACAAATTTTATAAAAAATCAAAACATATGTACATATTATAATTATGAAAATTGAATTCAGATAATCATTTCATACCATCGCAAACACCTAAAAAAATTATATAATTATAATGAAGGTATTAAAAAAAAATTATTATAAAAATTATAGCCAATATTCAATAACATAGCCTTGAAGTGAATAATCAATTTATGTTATCTAATTAAAATTAATCAAAATTCAATATTTATGTAATTCAATATTGTGAAAAAAATTAATCAGCTTATAATCAATTAATCAGTTTAGAGCGTGAAATGTATCAAATAATTATTTTCATTGAAACATTAAAATAATTTTCACTTTATATTGTTATAAAAATTTGAATTTATTAATAACCTTACCAACCAATTCCAGGAAAAATAAAAGCATTTGTAAATACAATTTTGAAAATTGAATTCAGATACTCATTTCGCAAATTCAGAAGCCATTTGACATTTACGTAACTGGAATAAGGCTATTTTAAATATAAATGAACTTTTATAATACAAATTTTAGCCAATATTCAATCAGATGATCTCAAAATAAATAATCAATTCATGTTACTTAATCAAAGAATATTAAATTCCAATCTTAATGTAATTTGATATTGTGAACAAAATTATTCAGCTTATTCTTAATTAATCAGTTCACAACATAAAAAGTATGAAAAAATTACTTTCATTGAAACTTTCAAATAATTTTCACTTTATATATAATTTTCTTTAAATTTTGACTTTTCTTTTATTAAATTTAATTTATTAATCATCTTTTAACTAATTCCAGAAAATGTAATTTTCAACAGGAACAGTTAATATTTAATTAATGAGTTCATAACATAGAGAGCTTTTAATAATTATTTTTATTGAAATATTAGAATAACTTGTATTTAATATTTATCTGACAATTTAAATTATAAATATCCTTCGGATAGTTATATCTTCAGTTTAAAAAAAATAACTTTCAACTAAGAAGAAACGAATATTCAACGAAAGAAATTAATTTTCAATCAAAATGATTAATTTTCAACCAAAAATATGAAAATTTGACCAAATAGTGGATTTTTCGATCCAAAAGATTTTTTTTTCAGTGAGAGAAATGGATTCTTAACAAAAAATTGTATAGTTAAATTTTTCACTAAACAGATAATTTTTTAATGAAAAAGATTACATTCATATCAAAAAGGTAAATTTTCCACAAAAAATTGAATATTTAGAGTGAATTTTCAAATAAAATGTTGAATCTTCAACTAAAAAAAAATTAATTTTCAACTAAATATATGAATTTTAAACTAAAAAGATAAATTTTGTACCAAAAATAAAGTAGGATAATTCTCAGTTAGTAAAATAAATTTTCTACAAAAAAAATAAGGAATTTTCAACAAAAAAGTTAAATTCTCAACCAAAGAAATGAATTTTGAACCAAAAAGATGAAATTTCAACTAATGAGAGTACTCTTTTACCAAAAAAGACGGATTTTCAACAAATAGTTAAATTTTCAACTAAAAATAGAATAGTTAAATTTTCAGTAAAAAATTAATTTCCAATAAAATTAAAGTAAGTTTTCACGAAATAGTATAATTTTCAACCAAGAAGATTAAATTTCTATCAAAAAATATAACTTTTTGACAAAAAATGGAACAGTTACATTTCCAGTTAAAGAATTAATGCTAAATAAGAAAAAACTGATTTTCAACCAAACAGATCAATTTTAAACCAATAAGATGAATTTTTAACAGAGTATATGAATTTTCAACCAAATATTTGAATTTTTAAAAGAATTTCTAACCAAAAAAATGAATTAATCACCAAGCAGATTATTCTCCCACAAAATTCGAATTTTCAATAAAATACAGGAATTTTAAAGCAAATGTTCGAATTTTTAAATAAATAAAAAATATATCATAAAATAAAACATGAACCAGACATGTACGAGTTAAGTTTTGAGTTGAATTAATTAATTTTCATCTAGAGAACATAATTTTCAACAAATTAATTAAATTTCAAACGAAAAAAAAAGATGAAATTACAAACCAAAAATATAATACTTCAATTTGCAGTTAGAAAAAAGTAAATTAAAAAAAAAAGAGTTTTGAGCAAAATTATTAATTTCCAACTAAAAATATCAATTTTTAAGTAAAAATGAAATAGTTATGTCTTCAGTTGAAAAAATTAATTTTCAACTAAAAAGAAACGAACTTTCAACCAGATAATGTAATTTTTAATCAAGATGATGAATTTTCAACCAAAATATGAAATTTTGTTCAAATAGTGGATTTTTCAATCCAAAAGATGAATTTTCTATCCACAAAAAAAATTTCAACTAAATAGTTTTTTTCAATGAAATAAATGAATTCTTAACAAAAAATAGAATAATTAAATTTTCTACTAACCAGATAATTTTTTAACGAAAAAGATAACATTTCTATCAAAAAAGATAAATTTTCCACATAAAATGGAATAGAAGTGAATTTTCAACTAAAAAAAAAAATAATTTTTAACCAAATACATGAATTTTAAACTAAATAGATGAATTTTTTACCAAAAATAAAATAGGATAATTTTCAGTTAGTAAAATAAATTTTCAACCAAAAAACAAATGAATTTTCAACAAAACAGTTAAATTTTCAACCAAAGAAAATAATTTTTAACCAAAAAGATGAAATTTCAACTAATCAGAGTACTCTTTTACCAAAAAGATGGATTTTCAACAAATAGTGAATTTTAAACAAAATTGACTGAATTTTAAATTAAAAAGATGAATTGTTTGCCAAAAATTAAGTAGGATAATTTTTAGTTAGTAAAATAAATTTTCAACCAAAAAACAAACGAATTTTCAACAAAACAGTTAAATTTTCAACCAAAGAAAATAATTTTTAACCAAAAAGATGAAATTTCAACTAATGAGAGTACTCTTTTGCTAAAAAAGACGGATTTTCAAGAAATAGTGAATTTTAAACAAAAATGAATTAATTTTAAACAAAATGAATTAATTTTAAACTAAAAAGATGAATTTTTTACCAAAAATAAAGTAGGATAATTTTCAGTTACTATAAGTAATTTTCAACCAAAAAACAAACGAATTTTCAACAAAACAATTTAATTTTCAACCAAAGAAAATAATTTTCAACCAATAAGATGAAATTTCAACTAATGAGAGTACTCTTTTACCATAAAAAATAGTTAAAATGTCAGAAAAATAAATTTTCAACCAAAAACAAACGAATTTTCCACAAATTATTTCTTTTTCATAAAAAAAAAAGATTTTTCAACCGAAAATAGAAGAATTGAATTTTCAGTAAAGACAATCAATTTTTAAACAAAAAAATTAATTCTCAACAAAATAATTCAATTTTAAACTAAAAAAGATAAACTCACAAACCAAAAATATAATACTTCAATTTGCAGTTAGAAAAAAGTAAATTAAAAAAAAAAAGAGTTTTTAGCAAATTTAATTAATTTTCAACTAAAAATATCAATTTTTAAGTAAAAATTAAATAGTTATGTCTTTAGTTAAAACAATTAATTTTCAACTAAAAAGAAACGAATTTTCAACCAGAGAATGTAATTTTTAATCAAAATGATGAATTTTCAACCAAAAATATGAAATTTTGTCCAAATAGTGGATTTTTCAATCCAAAAGATGAATTTTCTATCAACAAGAAAAACAAATTTTCTACTAAATAGTTTTTTTTTCAATGAAATAAATGAATTCTTAACAAAAAATAGAATAGTTAGATTTTCTACTAACCAGATAATTTTTTAACGAAAAAGATTACATTTCTATCAAAAAAAGTAAAATTTCCACAAAAAATGGAATAGAAGTGAATTTTCAACTAAAAAAAAAAATAATTTTTAACCAAATACATGAATTTCAAACTAAAAAGATGAATTTTTTACTAAAAATAAAGTAGGATAGTTTTCAGTTAGTAAAATAAATTTGTAACCATAAAACAAACGAATTTTCAGCAAAACAGTTAAATTTTCAACCAAAGAAAATAATTTTTAACCAAAAAGATGAAATTTCAAGTAATGAGAGTACTCTTTTATGAAAAAAGACGGTTTTTCAACAAATAGTTTTTTTTACCGAAAACAGATCAATTTTCAACTAAAAATAGAATGGTTAAATTTTCAGTAAAAGAAATAATTTTCAATAAAATTAAAGTAAGTTCTTTTCAACCAAGAAGATTACATTTCTATAAAAAAAACATAAATTTTTGACAAAAAATTGAATAGTCACATTTTCAATTTAAAAAATTAATTCAAAATGAGAAACACCTCATTTCCAACCAAAAAGATCAATTTTCAAATTTTTAACCAATAAGATGAATTTTCTACCAAAAAAGATGAATTTTTAACAAAGTACATGAATTTTCAACCAAATATTTGAATTTTTAAAGGAATTTCCAACCACAAAGATGAATTAGTCACCAAGAAGTTTAAATATTCTCCCACAAACTTCGAATTTTCAATAAAATAAAGAAATTTTAAACCAAATATTTGAATTTTCAAATAAGGAAAATAAATTTTGAACCAAACGTGCACGAATTAAGTTGTCAATTAAAACAATTAATTCTCAGCTAGAAAACATAATTTTCAACAAAATAATTAAATTTTGAACAAAAGAAAGGTTTTTCAACTAAAAAGACGAATCATCAACCAAATAAATGAATTTTTAACAAAATAGTTCCACTTTCAACTAAGTAGTTGAATTTTCTACCAAAAAATATGAATTCTCAACGAAAAACGTGATATATTATATTTCAACCACAAAAAAATATTTTAATTTTATACCAAAAATAGTTAAATCCAACCAAAAAAGATTAATTTTAAACAAAATGGTTTGAATCCTCCAGCAAAACAGATTCATTTTCTACCAAATAAGAGCGATTTTTAACCATAATAATAAAATTAACTTCAACTTTAGTTCATCGAAAATTCCCTAACTCTGTCAGGACTTTTTTTTCATCATACCTCAATTGAAAATTCGAATTCCGATGCCTGTGGAGCTGGTCGAAAATCGAGTTTTCTACCCTAGGAAATTCGAGAAAAAAATTTGAATCATTCTAAAAGATTTTTAGAAGTTTTTTAAAAAATTCAAAAATAATAAAAACTTTTTGAATATTTATATTTTTTAAGATTTTTAAATAAGACCTTGGAAATATTTAAAGTAATTCTTTATATTTCAAAACTAATTTTAACAGAATATGTAAAAAATTATAAATCATAACATAAGATTTCCAAAATTATCAAAAATGAATCCGGAATTTTTGTTAACAACTTTTGTAGTAGAAAATTATTCTTCTTGATAGAAAATTCATGTATTTGATTAAAAATTCAATTATTTGGTTGAAAATTAACTTTTTTGTGAAAAATTCCTTTTTTTTCAGTTAACAATTTTTTTTTCTCGAAAATACGTCTCAATTGGAAAAAATTTAATGTTTCCTATTCAAAAATACAGCTGGTTGAAAATGAATCTCTTTTTATTGAGGATTCAAATATTTTGTTGAAATTTTGCCTTTTTTGTTGAGAATTCATTCTGTTTGGTTGAAAATACAACTACTTGGTTAAAATTTGAACAATTTTGCTAAAAAGTCATTTTTGTGGTTTAAGATTCATCACTTTAGTTGAAAATTTGACTTTTGTGGTAGAAAATTATTCTTCTTGATAGAAAATTCATGTATTAGATTGAAAATTAACTTTTTTGTGAAAATTCATATTTTCGAGTTGAAAAAATTAATTTACTGTAGAAAATACGTCTCTTTTGGATAATATTTCATGTTTTCTAGTTTAAAATACAACTGGTTGAAAATGAATCTTTTTTGGTTGAGGATTTAACTATTTTGTTGAAAATTTGTGTTTTTTGGATGAATTCAACTGTTTTTTTACTTAAAAAAAAATCTTTTTAGATCGAAATAAATAAATTAATTAATTAATTAGATTTTTTGTTGAGAATTCATATTTTTTGTTGAAAATAAAACTACTTGGTTGAAAGTTGAACTTCTTTCTTAAAAAGACATTTTTTTGGTTGAAGATTCATCACTTTAGTTGAAAATTTATCTTTTATGGTAGAAAATTAATCTCCTTGATACAAAATTCATGCATTTGGTCAAATCAATTGCTTGGTTGAAAATTAAATTTTCTGTAGAAAATAAGTCTCTTTTAGAAAATATTGAATTTTTTTGGTTAAAAATACAAGTGGTTGAACATTTATCTTTTTTGGTTGAGGATTCAACTATTTTGTTAAAAATGTGTTTTTTTGGATGAGTTCAACGGTTTTTCATTTAAAATAAAAAATTTTTCCAAAAAAAGTTTTTGAATTTTTCCAAGATTCTTAGGAAAATTATATCTATACAACTTTAAAAAGAAATAAACAAATAAATCTAAAAAATAGTTATTCAAAACTTTTATCTTGTATTCAAAATTATTTTGCACCTCAAACCGAGAAACTGCACGATAAAAATCCACATGATGATGCATTATAAGAAAAAAAAGTAAAAAAGTACATTATAAAAACTAGCGAGCTTTAATTTTTTTCAGGCTGTGGCTTTAAAAGCCCTCGCGGGTGTTGCTTTGATCGGCGCTGCTGCAGCTTTAGCAACAAATCCCGTTCTTCTACCTATAGGCGTCCTTTCCGGTAGAAAAAAACGCGATGTTGATGATCATTTGAATAAAGAAAGTACCGAATTTCCTCTCAAAGTATTGAAGAATTACGTATCGAAGGTATACAAAAAATAACTCTTAAAATAATTAAGGGCATATACCAAAATATCACATGACCAATTACATTTTTTATATTCGGCGGGTTTATAATTTCAAAAATGTAAATAATGTTTTGAAATTATGAAAAACGGTTCAAAATATATAAGGGCACGTCTGCCTGGCCCATTTGAATTTATATTTTGTTTAAATAGAGCAATTTTATTCATTTTTAATTTGGAATGTAAGTGAGAACAGGGCTTTAGAGCCCTAGCTAAACTATAATGAATAAAATAATGAAATTGCATTATTTAAACAAAATTAAAACTCTAATGGGTCAGACAGACATGTCCTTATATATTTTGAACCATTTCTCAAAATTTCAGCACAGTATATTCATTTTTCTAATTATAAAGCTGCCGAATATAATAAAATATAATAAATTGGTCACGTGACAGACTATCATGCCCTTAATAAGATGATCGAATCCATTTTAAATCAGGGTGATTCTGCAAATCTACACTAAGCTGGTCCAAAAAATCTACTGTCAATTTTTGGTGGTCGAGCCCCCCCCCCCCCCCACCCCATTTGTTCTTTTTTTCGGAAAAAGAAATTTCCTTTTTTTTCAAATCGGTTAACATTAAACCGTGACACAGTGGGGCAAAAAAAAAGTTTTTTTGGACAAATTAGTTTAGAGCTTACAATTTCTATCAGATTTCAGCTTGTTTTTAAATAAAAGGTAACTAAATTTTGAAGAGAGTTGTGCGAGCCGATTTTTGAATTTTTTTTCTATTAATTTTGTATTTAGCAACAAAGCTGAAGTTTTTTATATTTTTTTTTTATGAACGATCCCATTTGTTTGAAAATACTTACATTTATGTAAAACATCAATATATCAGTGAAAACACTCTCAAAATTTTTTTTTTCTTATATTAACAAATTAATGAGTGAAAGTGCTACTTTAAGATTAAAAGACTTGGAGACTTTATTTTTAAATTATTTCTTCGAGATATACATTAAAAAATGCAGATTTTTTCACTTTTTTAAATTCAAAGTAATTCTTAATTTTATAAACATATGTAATAAACAAATGCATATTTGAGCTATTTCACGCTCTAAACACTTCGATTCTTTAACAAAATTGATCAAAGATTTGTTTGCAATAAATATTAAGTACGATTTTTCAATACCTGATCACATTTTTCGATTGTTTAAATAAATTTTATAAACAAATACAGATTTTCGTCAACTTTCAACTGGCAGATTTCTATTTTTCAACGTAATCAATTCCAAGTAACTTGGAAAAATCTTTCGCTTATGATTCTTTATCAACCAATGATATTTTTTGAATTTATAAAACAATTCATAAACAAATTCACAAATGTATTACTTGTGGACAAACGAATCTGGTTTTTTGTTACGAAATCTACTGTTAGTGACACAGAAAAGACCTTATTCATTAGAAGACTTTATCAGGCGACAATATCTGTTTTTTATTTAAAAAAATGTTATCTACAAATACAGATTTTCGTCAATTTCAACTAGCAGCTCTCATTTTTTCAACTGAATCAATTTTAGATTACTTGTTTATTTTAAAAACAATTTTATAAACAAATTCATAACTTGACTACTTATTAACAAATGGATGTCTTTTTTACGAAATCGGTTACTTATTTGAATAAATGTTATAAAAAAAATACAAATACAGATTTTTTAGTAAGATTTTTTATAAAAAAAATTGTAGCTCATTGATGAAATAACATAATAAAGCTATATCGTCAAAGTTATTTAGAGTTAATTCCGTTAAAAAAACGAAATCTGCCGGTTGAAAATTGACGAAAATCTGTATTTGTTTATAAAATTAATTAATTAAATAAAAAATTATGTCACTTGACAAAGTCTTCTAATAAATAGGGTCCTTTCTGAGTCATCCGCAGTTGATTTCGTAAAAAAACTAGTTCCATTTGTTGAAAAGTAGTCAAGTTGTGAATTTGTTTATAAAATTATTTATAGAATGAAACATTATTGTTCTTTGATAAAGTATCATTAGGGAAGTTATTTGGAGTTAATTCCGTTGAAAAAACGAAATCTGCTGGTTGAACATTCACGAAAATCTGTATTTGTTTATAAAATTTATTTAAATAAATAACAAATGTTGTAAAATATTAACAAATCGTACATATTATTTATTTTTGACAAATTTTTGGTCGATTTTTTTGAAGGAACAAAGTCTTTAAAGCGCAAAATGACTACGATATGCATTTGTTTATTAAAATTGTTTATAACATTACAAATTACTTTGGTCTTTAAAAAAATGATCAATAAGCATTGTTTTTACGTATATCCCGAGCAAAAAAATGAAAAATGAAGTCTCCAAGTATTTTTAATCTGGAAATAGCACTTTCACTAATTAATTTGTTATTATAAAAATAAACAAATTTTTTCAAATCCCTTAAACCGCCTGAATATTATTTTTAGCAAGTGTTTCCACTGATCATGATGTTTTACATAAATATAAGTAGTTGCAAAAAAAATGGGTCATTTAAAAAAAAAATTTTAATTGCCAACTTTGTTGTTAAATAAAACATTAATGCAACAAAAAATCAAAAATCGGCTTATATAAAAGTCTTTGAAATTTAATTAATTTTCATTTTTTTTTAAATGCTCAAATTAGATCGAAATTGTAAGCTCTAGACCAGTTTGTCCAAAAAAACTTGTTTTGCGAAAAAATAGAAAAAAGAAATACTTTTTATTAACTTTTTGTAAATTGAAGTTTAGTCACTTCTTGAGTAATATTTAAGGAATAATTTCCACCCAATAACTTCTAATTTTTTTTCTCCAACCCCTTTGTATTGTGCCCGGAAATTACACAAAAAAATGCAAAATAGCAGTTTTAGGTAAACTTCATGCTAAATAAGGTCTTTTGTTAAATTTGTTCAACATTAAATATTTTTATTTGATAAGTGGCAATTTTACAATTATGTTTCAGCTCATTTTGAATTGTTTAAACAATAACTATTTCTTTCACCATTTTTTTCCCTCCTGTAAATCGTGAAAATTCTTCTTTTTTGGGATAAATGATACAGTTTATGAATTTCAGGAGTAATATTTCTTGTTTAACATATTTATCAATTATTTAAACAACTTGTATTTGTTTAAACCATTTTTTCCGCTGTCAACCGTAAAAAGTTGTTATTTTCTGAAATTAATGACACAATTAACAAATATTGAGAGTGGTAGGTATCTTTTTTTACGATATTTTCCCATTTTTATTTGTTTAAACATTTATTTGCTTTTATAAATCTTGAAAAGTTATAATTTTCTGGAATTATTGATGCAGTTAATGAATGGTAAGATAGTTTTAAGATAGTTTTTTTTTTAATTCAAAGATAGTTTGCAATTGCTTAAAGAATAATCATTTTTTTAACAAATTTTTTCAGTCACGTTATAGTTAGTTATTTTTCTGATCCATTTCGTTTAAATAATAAAATATTGAATAATAAGCGACATGGTGTAAGAGATTTGAAAAAAAAAATTCTCCATCTTTCTTTCGAAAAGAACAAGCCATATTAATTGTTTAAATTATTGTAAACTATCTTTCATAACAACAACATCAATTCATAACATTCATTAACTGCTTCATTTATTATAAATTTATTATAAATAATTGCCAAATATCCTTAAAAAATATTACTCTCAACATGCGTTGTGTCATTAATTCCATAAAATACTAATCTTTCACGATTTTGTGGAAAAACAAAATAAAGAAATATAAATTGTTCAAATAATTGCAAGAAATGTAAAACAAAAAATTTTATTTTTGAAATTCATTAACTATATCATTTATTCTAAAAAATGGTAACTTTTCACGATTTACTGGGAAAAAATTATGTAAGCAAATAATAATTGTTTAAACAATTGAAAATTAGTTCAAAAATACTTTAAAACTTTTCACTCACGGAATAAACATAATTCATGTTGAAAAAAAAAAATACCGTTTTTAGCAATAATTTTACATGCAACTGCTTTCAATAAAAAAAAATTCTTCTAGCCACAAAAATGGTTAAACCCGTTTATGAAAAAGAACATCAAAAAATAAAATAATAAAAAATTTTTGGCAACTTTTGGTACAAATTCTTTTTTTCCCATCTCAGGTTATTCACTTTCATAAACTTTACCAGAAAAAAATTTCAATTTTTTACATACATAAAAAATTTTTTGAATTCAAAATTTGAAAATTTTCAATCGATTTACCCACCCTAGTGTAGAACCTGCCTGATTTGGAATGGATCCAATCAAGATTATTTAATGAAAAATAATTTATTTATTTATTTATTGCTCCTTTTTTTCTGTAAAAAAATAGATTCCTGGCCAAAACTTTGGATCGGAACTTGCAATCACTCCAAATTGTGTTGCTAGACTGGCTTGTGAAGTGCAAAAAGATTATATTACTGATTTGAAAAATCACGCAGATATCTTAAAAGGAGACCAAAGCACCTTCCACAGTTTAGAACGCTGGTATATGAATCTGTAAGTATTTTTTTTATTTTTTGAAAAATTACCATTTCCCTACAGATTTTTTGGTGTGATGAAGAGTGTCCGTGGAGTGAATGACGCCTGAAACGAAAGATCTTGGATACCAATCGGCCCGAGTGGAGAGCTTCACATAATGACTTTGTGAAGCTCTTCGCCTGAGGTGATTGCTAGAGAGATTGAGCAGCGATCTGGGTCGGAGCAGTGTTGCTGAACGCACGTTTCATTTAAATAAACACGGGGATTCTAGGTTATTTTAAAAATGTACCCCCCCCCCTCTCTATACAATACCCCCCCCCCCCTGTTACAATTTACTCCACAACTTTTTTCATATGAACTCCATGATCCGCGGCTAGAACCGAGTGAGTCACGCTTCCCCCGAAAGGGAATAACAATAATAATAATAATAATAATAATAAAAATGTATTTTGTTTTCAGTATCCAGAAAAATATTCTCGACGCTGACTACGTAGATGGAAGTATGAAAAAGTTGATTAAACTGGCCATCCTCGTTGGTTCAGAAGGGCGGAATTGTGCAGTATTTACATGTAGCCTTTTAGAAAAATAGAAATTTTTATATCAAAGAAAAAGTGTTCTATTTTGTTACTAGTAATATTTTTTTAAATGTGTATATTTACAAAAAATTCTTGCTTCATTTAAAACTTTTTGAATTTTGCTCCCAAATCTGTTCAAACGTCTATATTTTACAAACAAAAAAATGTTCATGTCTCTATTCATCACAAAAAATTATGATACCGAAAAAAATGTGTAAGTTACACCCGTGTTTCGGTTTAGGAACTCGCGGTTTAGGAATTCCTAGAATTTCTGGCCCAAGCAGTTTTTCAGCTCAAGGGGCGAGAGACGGTTGCGACTCTTACCTCAGAAGAGCCGCAGTGCGCGAGCATTCAGTCGAGTATATTGCGCAATATTATGCATTCCAACTAAAAACGGCTCAGGCGGCCCGGACTGTTTACGTTTCGAGTTTCCCGAATTAGGAACAAAGCTATTTGCAGGCAACCGCCGACACTGTTCCTAAACCGAGAGTCGGGTGTATAAAAAATACAATTAATATATATCAAAATCGCTTTTGATTAAAAATAATATAATTATGTATAATAAAGGAACACAATAAAAAATATTTTTGAATAAATCAAAATTTCATTTAAAAGCATCCTTTCACTATAAAAATTAGTGAAAGTAGCTTGCGCCTACAAAAAAGGTTTTTGTAGCCTATTAAGACGTAAATAAGTCGTTCAAACCCTCCCTTCTCCTCACTCCACCCCCCATTTCCTCTCACTTCCTCTACACCGCTCATTTCCCCTTACTATCCTTAAGTCCGCTCCCCTCACGTTTCCACTTCCCCTTCCTTCATTTCCCCTACTACCCCATAATTTCCCCTACTTCCCCTCCCTTTGTCACATATTACGTAACGTTATTTTTGACCATTTACCCCTCCCCCCTTCCCTATATAACAGACCGTAACATTTCCTTTAGACCCTCTCCCCTCACCGAACTTACGTAACATTTTTTGTATTATGTTTAGAAACATAATAGGCGTTTTTTAAATAAAAAGAAAGTTTTTTTAAGATGAAGTGCTGTACATAAATAAATACACCCAACTCTCGGATTCTGCCCCCCCCCGGTCTCGGCCTTCCTAGAACTGCTGGCCCAAGCAGTTTCTCAGCGGGCAGGGCGAGAGACGGTTGCGACTCTCGCCTCGGAAGGACCGCAGTGCGCAAGTACTCAACTGAGTATATTGCGCAACATTATGCATTCCAATTGGAAACGGTTCAGGCAGCCCTGACTGACTAAGTTTGGATCCCCCCGACTTATGGCCAAGGCTATTTGCAGGCAACCCCTGAATCTGGACTGAAATCGAGAGTTTGGTGTAAAACAATATTTTGATGTAACACTGAATGCTATTGTATTCTATACTGTATTATCGGTTTGTTTTTAAACTTACGTGAATATAAATTTTATAAGATTCTTGAGAAAATTAGAAAATATTTTTGAATATTTCAGATGTATCAAAAAAGAATCTAGAAGATTTAAAAAATATATATTTTACAGGATTGTATAAAATATTAGGAAAAATTCGAGCCTTTTTAAAAGATATTTAGAACTTTTAGAAGTTTGGAAGAAATAAAAAATATTTGATAAATTTTCGGAAATGCTTCCAAGTTTTAAAATATTTTAAATCTATTCAAAACCTCTCAAATTCCTCAAAATGTTTTTAGCTGACTCGAATTTTTCTTAAAATTTAAAAAAAATAATTCAAAATGTAAAAAAATTGCCTTAAAATCTTCCAAATTTTCCTACGAATTTGAAGAAAATTTTTTTATTCACATGAAATTTTTTCATTTTTTATTTTTTGATCTTACCAAATTGAAACATTTTGCTTCAAAATCTTCTACTCTTTTTCGAAATTTAAGGAAATCTTTTGAAATGTTTAGAATTCTTTTTTAATTTTCTCTCAAAGTTCATTTTTCAAAATAAAAAATCATAAAAAAATTTCCGATAAATCTTAAGAAAATTCGTTTTTTAATCCTTTCAAATTTTGTAAACCTTCTAATATTCTAAAATTGTTCAAATTTTTCTTGATTTTATTTTAATTCTGCAAAATAAAAAAATTTGTCTTAAAATCTTTCAGATTCTTCTTTGAAAATTTTATAAATCTTTTTAAATGTTTTGAAATCTTTTTAAATATTCTCTTAAAAATAATTTTTCAAAATAAAAAATCATTCTAATTTTTCCTAGGAACCTAATGAATTTTATTCATTTTCTTGAAACCTTACAAAATTCCTAAAATATCTTATAAGTTTTTATTATTTTTTAATCGTTTCGAAACTTCTAAGTATCTCTTACACTTACTCAAAATGGTTCTAAAATTATGTATTATGGCAAAATTTTGCTTTAAAATCTTTTACACTCTTTTTCAAAATTTTAGGAAATAATTTAAAATTGTTTTGTAATCTTTTTCAATTTTCTCTTAGATTGTATTAATAAAAAAATCATTTGAAATTTACCCATGAATCTTAAGAATATTTTGATCTATCTCTTGACGCCCTGCAAAAATTGAGTTTACCTAAAAATTTTTTAAATCCTGAAAAATTAAAATTAAATCAATTAGATTTTTGAAATCTTTAAAACCTAAAATTATTCTTTTAAATTAATCCTAAATCATTTAACATTTTCCCAGAAATCTTTTAAAAACTTTAATCTCAAAATCTTTCAAAATTATCAAAAAGCTTCTAAATTTTTTTTCAAATTCTTCAACATAAGTTTCTCCCATAATTTAATTTTTCTTATCTCTATATTTTAAGACCTTTAAATTAAAATGTTTATTTAAGTATCATTTATTAATTGACCGAATGCATTTCAAATCGAAGAGATTTTGGTCAGACCTACCAGAATAGCGCCGATTTTTTTTTAATATAAAGAACCTATTTTGACGAAAAAAAAAACCTTTTTATTGTTTTATGTTGGCCAAAATATTTTTGTTATCACCAGAATTTTTTTGAAAATTTAACCATTTATTTGAAAATGTAACTATTTGGTAGATCATTAATTCGTTTGTTTAAAATGGGAAGAAAGTAACTTTCTTTTTTTAATTTTTGGGTTGAAAATTCAACTGTTTTTAGAAAATTCAGGTATTTTGTGAAAATTTGTCTTTTTTTGGTAGAAAATTAATCTTCTTGGAGGAAAATTCATATGTTTGGTTAAAAATTCATCTTTTTCGTTTCAAAATTCAGCTTTTTGGTTGAAAATTCAACTATTTGGTTGAAAGTTGAACGACTTTGTTAAAAATTCATTGTGTTTTAAGATTGAACGCTTTGGTTGAAAATTTTGTTTTTTTTTTGTTTTTAATATACGTTTTTTTTTGGTGAAAATTATTTTTTGTTTCTAAAAATGTTTCCTTTAGAAGTTGAAAATTAAACTATTTTGTTTTGAATCCATCATTTTGGTTGAGGTTTAAACTATTTTGTTATTTTAATTAATTAACTTGAAAACTTGAAAAAAATCATTTTTAATTAAAAATTCAATTTGTTTTGTTGAACATTAATCTTTTTTGATAAAAATGTATAATTTTTTGGTAAAATATTTTTCTGTCTTGGTTTAAAGTTCATCTTCCTTGGTTTGAAAATTAACTGTTTGTTTAAAATTCTATTTTTCGAGTTGAAAATATAACTGACTTCTAAAAAAATCAACTTTTTGGCTTGTAAATTCAACTTTTTAGTTAAAAATTATATGAATTTGTTAAAAACTCATATTTTTTGGTCGAAAATTAATTCTGTGGTTGAAAATTTAACTGTCTTCTAAAGAATTCGTCTTTTTGGCATCGAAATTTAAATTTTTGGTTAAAAATTCAACTATTTGATTGTAAAATTTACTATTTGGCTAAAATTTATATATTTGTTAAAAATTAATTAGTTGGTTGAAAATGCAACTTTTTTTATTTAATTTTAACTTTTTGTTTGAAAATGTGACCATTCTGTTGAAAATTCATCTTTGTAAGTAGAAAATTCAACTATTTGGGTAAAAATTCATCTTTTTTGATCAAAAATTAACTTTTTTATTGAAAATTTCAACTGTCTTCTAAAAAATTTGTCTTTTTGGCTTCAAAATTCAATTTTTTTTTAAATTCAACTATTTTCTTAAAAATTCGTCTCTTGTGATTGAAAATTCATCTATTTGGTTGTAAATTTTACTGTTTGGCTAAAATTTGTTTTCTAATTTAACTATTTAGTTGAAGTTTATTTTTTTGTTTGAAAATTTGCCCATTTGGTTGAAAATTAATCTTTTTAAGTTGAAAATTCAACTAATTGGTTAACAATTTATCCTTTCTGGTAAAAAATTGAATTTTAATGTTGAAAATTGAACTGTCTTTTCGAAAATCAACCATTTTGTTGAAAATTCGTTTTTGAAAGTTAAAAATTCATCTCTTTGTCAAAATTATACTGTTTTAATGAAAATTTGTCTTTCTTCTAAAAATTTCGTCGTTTTGGCTTCAAAATTCAACAATTTTGTTAAAAATGTGTCTCCTTTTATTTAAATTTCAACTATTTGGTGGTAAAATCAACTTTTTGGTTGAAAATTATTTTTTTTTTAGCTAAGTATTTGGTGGAAAATTCAATTGTTTTTGGTTGAAACTTAACTTTTTTGTTTGAAAATTCACCCATTTGGTTAAAAAATCAGCTTTGTAAGTTGAAAATGTAACTATTTGCTAAAAATTCAATTACTTTGTTGCAAATTAATCTTTTTGGTAAGAAATTAATTATGTTTTTAAAAATTAAACTGTATTCCAAAAAAATCGTCCTTTTGGCTACAAAATTGAACTATTTGGTTAAAAATTCAACTATTTTGTTGAAAATTCATCTTTGTGAGTTAAAAATTGGATTATTCGGTGAAAAATTCAATTACGTTTTTAAAAATTTATCTTTTATGGTCAAAACATAACTTTCTTCTACAAAATTGGTCTTTCTGGAATCAAACTTCAACTATTTGGTTGTAAAATCTACTGTTTGGCTAAACATTATTTTTTTTGTTAAATTTAACTATTTGTTTTGAAAATGCAACTATTTTTTAATTGAAGCGTAACCTTTTTTGCTTGAAAATTATCTTTGTAATTTGGTGAAAAATTAACTTTTTTGGTTTAGGTTTAATTTTTTTTTTTTGAAAATTCACCCATTTGGTTGAAAATTCATCTTTGTAAGTTGAGAATCTAAGTATTTGTTGAAAAATTAAATTATTTTGTTAAAAATTCATCTTTTTGTTCAAAAATTAATTTTGTTTTTAAAAAATAAACTGTATTCTAAAAAATGCATCTTTTTGGCTTCAAAATTTAACCATTTGTTTGAAAATGCAACTATTTGGTGAAAAATCCAATCACTTTTTTGAAAATTCATTTTTTTGTCAAAATTTAACTTGCTTCGAAAAAACTCGGCCTTTTTTTGGCTTCAAAATTCAACTACTTGGTTGTTAAATCTACTCATTGACTAAAAATTATTATTCTTTTTCAAATTTAACTATTTGGTTTGAAAATGCAACTGTTTTTCGTTGAATTTTTATTTTTTTTTCAATTCGACAATTTTTATTGAATTTTAATCTTTTTTGTCTGAAAATTCATCTTTCTTGGTAAAAGGCTTAACTACTTGGTGGATAATTAACTTTTTTGGTTTAGGTTTAATTTTTTTTGTTTCAAAATTCACCCATTTGGTTGAAAATTCATCTTTGTAAGTTGAGAATTTAACTATTTGTTGAAAAATTCAATTACCTTGTTAAAAATTCATCTTTTTGTTCAAAAATTAATTTTGTTTTTGAAAATTAAACTGTATTCTAAAAAATTCATCTTTTTGGCTTCAAAATGTAACTATTTGGTTAAAAATGCAACTATTTGGTGAAAAAACCAATCACTTTTTTAAAAATTCATCTTTTTTTGTCAAAATTTAACTTTCTTCGAAAAAACTCGTCTTTTTGGTTTCAAAATTCAACTACTTGGTTTTTAAATCTACTGTTTGGCTAAAAATTATTATTCTTTTTCAGATTTAACTGTTTGGTTGAAAATGCAACTGTTTTTCGTTGAATTTTAATTTTTTTTCAAATTTGACAATTTTTATTGAATTTTAATCTTTTTTGTTTGAAAATTCATCTTTCTTGGTCAAAATCTCAACTATTTGGTAAAAAATTAACTTTTTTGGTTTAGGTGTAATTTTTTTTTAAATTCACTCATTTGGTTGAAAATTCATCTTTGTAAGTTGAGAATTTAACTATTTGTTGAAAAATTCAACAAATTTGTTAAAAATTCATCTTTTTGTTCAAAAATTAATTTTGTTTTTGAAAATTAAACTATATTCTAAAAAATTCATCTTTTTGGCTTCAAAATGTAACTATTTGGTTAAAAATTTAACTATTTTGTGAAAATTTCAATCACTTTTTCAAAAATTTATTTTTTTTCTCAAAGTTTAACTTTCTTTGAAAAAAATCGTCTTTTTGGCTTCAAAATTCAACTATTTGGTTGACAAATCTTCTGTTCGGCTGAA
>CAKNYM010052414.1:308461-325969 GCA_932195095.1 Andricus curvator
AATCGTCTTTTTGGCTTCAAAATTCAACTATTCGGTTGTAAAATCTACTGTTTGGCTAAAAGTTATTATTCTTTTTTAAATTTATCTTTTTGGTTGAAGATTTTTTTTTTTTTTAATTCGACCATTTTTATTGAATCTTAATCTCTTTTGTTTGAAGATTCAACTATTTTGTTGAAAATTCATATTTTTAAGTTAAAAATTCAACTATTTGGTGAAAAATTTAATTAATTTTTTAAAAATTAGTCTTTTTTATAAAAATTTAACTTTTTTTGAAAAAAATCGTCTTTTTGGCTTCAAAATTCAACTATCTGGTTGTAAAATCTACTGTTTGGCTAAAAGTTATTATTCTTGTTTAAATTTAACTATTTGGTTGAAAATGCAACTGTTTTTGGGTTGAAATTTTTGTTTAATTCGACAATTTTTATTGAATTTTAATCTCTTTTGTTCGAAAATTCAACTATTTTGTTAAAAATTCGTCCTTTTGGATTAAAAATTAATCTTTGATGATAGAAAAATCATCCTTCTTTGTAGCAAATTGATCTTTCTTACTTAAAAGTTCCACTATTTTGTGGAAAATTAAATTTTTGTCAAAAAGTTGATTTGGTATCTCTCAAATCTTCAAAAATCTTTTTGATTTTTCTCAAAAATCTTAGGAAGAATATATTTATATAACCTCAAGAAGAAATAAAGTGAAAAAAGTTATTATTCAACATCTTTATTTTGTATTAAAAATTATTTTCCCCCAAAAATCGAAATACAACTGCGGATTCGGTTAATTAAATATTGATAAACTTTATTAATTTTAAAAATAAGAATTTGGAAACACGGGAGATAAACGGCTTTTAAATTAGTATAATTCTAAGTTATTCCGTCAGTTATATATTATTTAAAAAGCTAAAAATAAACAGATATTGAAAAATTTCGGAAAAAAATAAAAATTCATTTTGAACGAATTTAAAAATCATTACCTTATATTTTATGTCGTGCGCATGCGTCACAAAACGCTATCGTTGGCGCGCTTATTTGAAATTTAAAAAAAAACACCTACGTGTCAATTTTTATTTATTATGAATAACACACATGGAAATATAACATTCTTTTCCTGCATTTTGTACTAAAAAATATTATTTTCAAAATAAAAAAGATACCTGAAAATAAACCGTGTGATTTTCTCCTAAAAATTAAAATTGTTGAGGTGACGTGTCCCAAGCTCAAACACGTGGCACAGTCGCACGACAAAAAAACACAATGTAACAAATCAGGTAAGTCCACACGCAAACAGAACGAACTAACCAATCAAAATTTTTTCCCAAGTGACGTCATTTTTCTGTACAGTAGTCCACTGTATTTTTTCATCTTCCAATAGTAATTAAAAAATCAATTAAAATCCATTTCAATCAGATAAGTAGTTCCATTAATCAACATAAACTGACAGTGAACGAACTTAACCTCAAAAGGTCAAGAGATGGCATTTTAAGAGAAAAATAATACGTGAAATATGAATCGAAAGAAGCATTAATATCACGAACTCTACATTCGTGTGATATCAGCTGATAAGTGCGCGAACTTGCAGAATTTTTCATAAATTCTGATTCGAATGAGTACAGTGAACAAATTTGTGACATATACCTCTTTGTTGTCAACGTGTTCTGTTACTGTCATCGCTTCGAAACTGTGTTGCATCTGCGAAAACTATTTTGACAGCGTGTCTTATTTCACCAGAAAAAAGTTGTTGCTCTTTTTGTGTAGTTCGTGATTCAGTTTAGACATAAATTTACCGTAATGTGGATTCCAGACACGTTTCAGAGAGGTTAAAACTAGGATAACTGCACTTGGCTGATTAATTCGTTTTTTTATAAATAATGCATGTACATGTTTCGGAAACACAGTAGATGGGTGAATAATGTCTACGTTTTTGACAGTGGCGTACAATAAGCATCGACTTTTGTTTTTTAAATCCTTATTCTTGTGCATGTTGCCGTATGGAAGTTTCACAACCTAACCTATAAACCGAGAATACATTTTGAAGCCGCGAACTTTATTTATATCGAGAATTGTGCAACCGGCTTTCAGAGCATTAGACTGAGATTTCGCAAAAATCGTAGAAACAGTAGTTTATTTTATTTTTAGTTAGGATTTTGCAAATCAGGAGAAAATAATGAAGAGAAGAATGGAAAAAGAGAACAAGCTCGAGGAGGGTTCCGGTGAAGTCGAAAATCATGAGCACCATGAGCATGGAGACATACGTGGTGATGAAAGAAGTATTGCTATTTTATTTTTTTTGTACCTTTTACAAGGTATACCTCTTGGATTGAGTGCTGCTATTCCTATGCTACTCCAAAATAGAAGTGTTTCCTATCGACAACAGGTAAATCTTTTTTTTTTTAGAAAATTAATCTTCTTGTTTGAACATTCATTTAGTTTAAAATTCATCTCTTCGGTTGGAATAGTAATTATTTTATTGAAAATTAGTCTTTTTGTGTTGAAAATTTACCTATTCTGGTAGAAAAATTACTTTTTTGTTGAAAAATGGTATGTTTGGGTTAAAAGTTCATCTTTTTGGTCGAAAATCCGTCTTTTTGGTTTAAAAATTCAGCTTTTTAAAATTTTAAATTGAAATCTTGTTTGATTGAAATAGCAACTTTCACATTCTTCGTTAATTTACTTTTTTCGTTGAGGATTCATAATTTTAGTTGAAAATTCATATCTTTGGTTGGAAATGTATCTATTTTGTCAAAAATGTGTCTTTTTGGGTTGGAAAATGAACTATTTGTTCTAATACCATTATTATTATTTGTATTATTTTATTACTACTATCTAATACTATATTATATTCTATAACTATTTGTTTTCTAATTTTAAATAAACATATTTTTCGTATTTTGTTAAAAATTCGTCTTTTGTGTTAAAAGTTCAACTGTTTTGTAGAGAATTCGTCATTTTGGCTTTAAAACTCAACAATTTCGTTGAAATCTTTTTTCTTCCTTGACTGAAAAATCTTTTTTGGTTGGAAAATTAACTACTTGATTAAAATTTGAACTACTTTGTTGAAAATAAATTGTTTTTGTTGAAGATTCATAATTTTAGTTGAAAATTCATCTCTTTGGTTGAAAATTCGTCTTTCTTTTGTAGAAAATTAATCTTCTTTGTGGAAAATTCACTTAATGGTTGATAATTCAACTATTTAGTAAAAAATTAATCTATTTTGTTGAAAATGCAATATTTTCACTTGAAAAATTAGAAATCTGAAGCGTTTCAATTTGAGATTAATATTACTGCCTTCATTATTTAATAAATCGTTCAGGAAATATTTTTAAATTGATATAAAAAAGAATCTCTTTCAAAGCCTCTTATTTTCTCATGTCTTGACTAATTTTATTTTGTTGAAAATTCATCTCTTTGGTTGTACATTAATTTTTTCGACTAAATATTTGACTATTCAATTTTTGGTTGAAAAATTATATTTTTTAGTTGAAAATTCGTCTTGATGGGTAAAAGTTAATCTTTTTGGTTGCAAATTCATCTTCTAGGGTTGAAAATTAATCTTTTTTGTTTAAAATTCAACTAATCCAGTTGAAGATTCATCATTTAAGTTGAAAATTCATCAGTTTGGTTGTAAATTAATTTTTCAAATTGAAAATTTAACTATTCCATTTTTGGTTGATAATTGATCCTTTCTAGTTAAAAATTCAACTATTTTGTGGAAAATTCATGTATTTTATTGAAAAATCTTTTTTTTTTAGAAAATTAACCTTCTTGTTTGAACATTCGTCATTTAGTTTAAAATTCATCTCTTCGGTTGAGAATACTAATTATTTTATTGAAAATTAGTCTTTTTGTGTTGGAAATTTACCTATTCTGGTAGAAAAATGAACTATTTGTTTGAAAAATTACTTTTTTGTTGAAAAATGGTATGTTCGGGTTAAAAATTCATCTTTTTGGTAGAAAATCCGTCTTTTTGGTTTAAAAATTCAGCAATTTGTTTCAGATTTTTTTTTCTTTCTTGGCTGAAAAATCGTTTTCATTTAAAAAATCAACTATTTTGATGAAAATTCGCCTTTCTCGATGAATTCAACTTTTTTAAATTTAAAATTGAAATCTTGTTTGATTGAAATAGCAACTTTTACATTTTTCGTTAAATTAATTTTTTGGTTGAGGATTCATAATTTTAGTTGAAAATTCATATCTTTGGTTGGAAATGTACCTATTTTGTCAAAAATGTGTCTTTTTGGGTTGGAAAATGAACTATTTGTTCTAATACCATTATTTAAAACTCAACAATTTTGTTGAAATCTTTTTTCTTCCTTGACTGAAAAATCTTTTTTGGTTGGAAAATTAACTACTTGATTAAAAGTTGAACTACTTTGTTGAAAATAAATTGTTTTTGTTGTAGATTCATAATTTTAGTTGAAAATTCATCTTCTTTGTTGAAAATGCAATATTTTTACTTGAAAAATTTGAAATCTGAAGCGTTTGAATTTGAGATTAATATTAGTACCTTCATTATTTAATAAATCGTTCAGGAAATATTGTTAAATTGATATGAAAAAAGAATCTCTTTCAAGGCTTCTTATTTTCTAATGTCTTGACTAATGTTATTTTGTTGAAAATTCATCTCTTTGGTTGAACATTAATTTTTTCGACTAAATATTTGACTATTCAATTTGTGGTTGAAAAATTATATTTTTTAGTTGAAAATTCGTCTTTTTTGGTAAAATAAAATCTTTTTGGTTGTAAATTCATCTTCTAGGTTTGAAAATTCATCTTTTTTGTTGAAAATTCAACTGTTCCAGATAAAGATTCATCATTTTAGTTGAAAATTCATCTTTTTTGTTTAAAATTCAACTAATCCAGTTGAAGATTCATCAGTTTAGTTGAAAATTCATCAGTTTGGTTGTAAATTAATTTTTCAAACTGAAAATTTAACTATTCCATTTTTGGTTCATAATTGATCCTTCTTAGTTAAAAATTCAACTATTTTGTTGAAAATTCATCTGTTTGGTTTAAAATTCATCTATTCCACTTTGAGATTCATCATTTTAGTTGAAAATTCATCACTTTGGTTAAAAATTTATTTTCTCTTTTTATTTGGTGGAAAATTAATTTTTTGAACTGAAAATTTAACTATGCCATTTTTAGTTGAAAACTCAACTATTTCTTTGAAAATTGATCTTTTTTAGTTAAAAAATTTAACATTTTCGTTGAAAGTTTGTTGTTATTTTGGTTAAAATTTAATTTCTTTAACTTAAAATATAACTATTCCATTTAAAATTTTGGTTAAAATTTTTCTTGAAAACTCATATATTCTGTTGTAAAATAATTTATTTGTTTAAAAATTAAACTATTTCCTTGAAAATTCTGTTGTTTTTTTTTTTGTAAAAATTAATTTTTTTAACTGAAAATATAACTAATCAATTTCTTTTTGGTTCGAAATTGATCTTTTTTAGTTGAAAGTTCATGTATTTTGTTAAAAATGCATGATTTTTTGGTGAAAAATTAATCTCTGCGGTTTAAAAAATCATCTTTTTGGTCGAAAATTCAACTATTTCGTTAAAAATTCATCATCATAGTTAATAATTCATATATTCTGTTGAATTTCCTTCTTTAAAAATTTAACTATTTGGTTGAATTTTTTTTGTTATTAAAAACTAATTTTTTTAACTGAAAATATAACTATTCCATTTTTGGTTCGAAATTAATATTTTTTAATTGAAAGTTCATGTATTTTGTTAAAAATGCATCATTTTTTGGTTAAAAATGAATCTTTATGGTTGAAAAATCATCTTTTTGGTCGAAAATTCAACTATTTTGTTAAAAATTAATTTTTTTATTGAAGTTTTATCAAAGTAGTCGAAAATTTATGTATTTTGTTGAAGATTAATTTCTTTTTTTTTTTAATTTAACTATTTGGTTGAAATTTTGTTTTTCTGTTGTTAAAAATTAAGTTTTGTAACTGAAAATTTAACTATTCCATTTTTGGTTGAGGATTAATTTTTTTTAGTTGAAAATTTATGTATTTTGTTAAAACTTCTCCATTTTTGGTGGAAAGTTAATCTGTTTGGTCAAACATTCAACTATTTGGTTCACAATTAATTTTTGTTATTTTTTTAAATTAAAATATATTGGTTGAAATTTCAACTATTACATTTTTCGTTGAAAATTCAACTACTTAGTTAAAAGTGGAATTACTTTCTTAAAAATGCATTTTTATGGTTGATGATTCATCATTTTAATTCAAACCCCTTTTTTTTAATTGAACTTACCTTTTTTTTTTGAAAATTCGTTTTTAATTGCATGAAAATTAATTTTTTAACTGAAAATTTAACTCTTCCATTTTTGGTTGGAAATTGATCTTTTTTAGTTGAAAATTCATCTCTTTGGATGAAAATTCAACTATTTTGTTGAAAATTAATGTTCTTTGTGGTTGAAAATTCATCTCTTTGGTTAAAAATCCTTTTTTTTATTTAAAATTATTCTTTAACTTAAAATTGAACTATTCCATTTTTGGTTAAAAATTGATCTTGTTTAATTGAAAATATAAATGTTTGGTTTAAAATTCTTCTTTTTTGTCGAAAATTTTGGTACAAACATCCACTACCTACTGACTGAAGATTCATCTCTTCGGTTGCAAATTTAACTTTTTTGCTGAAAATTCGTTTTTTTTTGTTGAAGAGTATTTTTTGTATTGGAAAATTCACCAATTCCATTTTTGGCTAAGAATTAATCTTTTTCAGTTGAAAATTCCATTATTTGGTTGAAAATCAACTTTTTTGTTGGAAATTCATATTTTCGGATTAAAAATTTAACTGTTCTTCAGAAAATTCAACTATTTTGTTAACTATTAACTATTTTGTTCTGTTAAAATTGTCCTTTTTGTTGAAAATTCATATTCTTAGGTTGGAAATTCTTTTTTTTTGATTGGAAATTATTTTTGAACATAAAATTGAACTATTTCATTTTTGGTTGAAAATTTATTGGTCTTTTTCCATTGAAAATGTAAATTTTTGGTTTAAAATTCTTGTTTTTTTCCGAAAATTTTGGTTCAAAATTCCACTACCTACTGCCTGAAGATTCATCTCTTCGGTTGCAAATTTAATTTTTTTGCTGAAAATTCTTTTTTTTTTTTTAAAGAATTTTTTAAATGGAAAATTTACCAATTCCATTTTTGGCTCAGAATTAATCTTTTTTAGTTGAAAATTCGTATTTTCGGGTTAAAAATTGAACTGTTCTTTAGAAAATTCAACTATTTCATTAGAAATTCCACTGTTTTGTTAAAATTGTCCTTTTTGTTGAAAATTCATATTTTTAGGTTGAACATTCAACTGTTTTATAGAAAATTCACCTTTTTGCCTTGAAAGTTCGTCTTTTTGAGTTGAAAATTTAACTCTTCGGTTGAAAATTGTACTTTTTAGTTTCAACATTTCATCTATATTGTTAGAAATTTTTAACTACATATTTGGTTAAAAATTCAACTTTTTTGTTTTAATTTCGTCTCTTTTGCTTGAAAGTTCAACTATTTGGATTTGCATGCAACTGTTTCGTTTAAAGGTGATTTTTGTTGTTAAAAATGTAACTGTTTTTGTGAAAATTCATCTTTCTCGGTTAAAAATGAACTTTCTTGTTGAAAATTCATCTTTTCGGATTTAAAAGTTAAATGTTTTCTAAAAAATTCGACTTTTTTGCTTCAAAGTTCAACTATTTGGTGGTAAATGCAACTGTTTTGTTAAAATTTAATTTTTTCTGTTGAAGTATAAACCATTTTGGTGAAAATTCAACTTTCCTGATTAAAAATGAACTTCTTATTCCTAAAAAGTTCGACTTTTTAGCTTGCAAATTAAATTTTTTGTTAAAAATTCATCTTTTCGTGTTTTAAAGTAAAATTTGTTATAAAAAAGCACCCGTTTTCTTTTCCTCGATTTAGATTTTCTTCAAATAACCAATTACCGCAATTTCTTTTACAGGCAGAATTCAGTTTAGTAAACTGGCCTTTTTCACTGAAGCTTTTTTGGGCACCAATAGTGGATTCTGTATATTTACGGCAATTCGGCCGCAGGAAAACATGGCTAGTTCCAATCCAGTACTTAATGGGACTATTTATGCTCTTTCTTTCCGGTCATGTAGACAAATGGATAGGAAACGAAGCCGAAAGTCTGAACATTGGACTCCTAACAATGTTATTTTTTTCCTTAAATCTCCTTGCCGCGACTCAGGATATAGTCGTCGACGGCTGGGCACTCACAATGCTCAAAAGGTTCGTAAAAGCCACAAAACGTGTGGAACGTGTGCTCCCAAATGAGTGAAACTTTTGGGTTAATAAAAGTTATTTCGTTATTTAAATTACAGATGCAACGTGGGATATGCATCAACATGTAACAGCGTTGGCCAAACAGCAGGTTATTTTCTTGGCTACGTTCTCTTTATGGCCCTAGAATCAGCCAAGTTCTGCAATGACTATCTGAGGTCTGAACCCTCGGATGAAGGACTTCTCACATTGCCTGGTAAAATAATTTCTAGATATCAAAATAAGATATTATCTTGTTTCAACAGGGTGGCCGCAGGTCAGGAGAAATCAGGGAAAAGTCGGGGCATTTTTTTGGTCAGGGAAAGTCAGGAAAAAGGCAATAGGATTTAAGGGTATTTTTTAAAATTCGAATGAATTTTCAAGAGCTTTAAAAGGTTTCAAGGGATTTCATAATATTTCATGCGATTTAAAATATGTTAGTGTATTTTGAAAGATTTCAAGTCATTTTGAATAGATTTCAATAATATTAAGTGATTCGAAAAGTTTGAAAGATTTTAGCTTATTATTAAAAATTCTCAGGAATTTTCAAGGGCTTTTAAAAGTGTCAAGGGATTTCAGAGGATTTAAAAATTTTTTAGGTATTTTAAAAAATACCGAAAAATTTGAAGGGATTTCAAAGGATTTTAGGGCATTTTTAAAACATTCAAGGTTTTTTCAAAAGCTTTAAAAAGTTCCAAGGGATTTCAAAGGATTTGAAACATTTTCGGATATTTGAAAAGATTCCAAATAATTTTCAAAAGATTTCAATAACTTGAAAGGATTTCAAAGTATTTTAGGGTATTTTAAAAACATCCCAGCTTTTTCAAGAGCTTTAAAAAGTTTCAAGGGATTACAAAATATTTCAAAGAATTTAAAATATGTCAGTGTATAATTTAAATAAAAAAATAATAATTTAAAGCAATACCAAAGGATTTGAAAGACTTATAGTATTTTTAAAAATTACAAAAGATTTTCAAAAGTTTTAAAAAGTTTCAAGGGATTTTAGAAGATTTCAAAAGATTTGAACTTTTTGAGGTATTTTAAAAGATTCCGAATAATTTTTAGCATTCCAAAGAATTTTCAAGAGCTTTAAAAAGTTTCAAGGGATTTCAAAATGTTTCAAAAGATTTAAAAGATGTTAATGTATCTTCAAATATTCTCAGTTTTTTTCAAGAGCTTTAACAAGTTTTAAGGGATTTCAGAATATTTCAAAGGATTTGAAACATTTTCGGGCATTTAAAAAGATTTCAATAACTTGAAGGGATTTCAAAGTATTTTAGCCTATTTTTAAAACATCCAAGGTTTTTTCAAAAGCTTTAAAAAGTTTCAAGGGATTTCAAAATATATTAAAGGATTTAAAATATGGTGGTGTATCTTAAAATATTCCAAGTAATTTTAAATAGATTTCAATAATTTAAAGAAATACCAAATGATTTGAAGGGTTTTTAGTATTTTTAATAATTACAAAAGATTTTCAAGAGTTTTAAAAAGTTTCAAGGGATTTCAGAAGATTTTAAAGGATTCAAAATATTTATGGGTATTTTAAAAGATTCCGAATAATTTGAAGGAATTTCAAAGTATTTTAGGGTATTTTTGAAACATCCAAAGGTTTTTTCAAAAGCTTTAAAAAGTTTCAAGGGATTTCCAAATATTTCGAAGGATTTAAAATATGTCAGTGTATTTTGAAAGATTCCAAGTAATTTTGAATAGATTTTAATAACATAAAGCGATTCCAAAGAATTTTCAAGAGCTTCAAAAAGTTTCAAGGGATTTCAGATAATTTTACAGGAATTTGAAATATTTTTGGATATTTTAAAAGATTCCTAATAATTTGAAGGGACTTCAAAGGATTTAAGGGTATTTTTAAAACATACAAGGGATTTTCAAAAGCTTTAAAAAGTTTCAAGGGATTTCAAGAGATTTCAAGCGATTTGAAACATTTTCGGGAATTTAAAAAGATTCCGAATAATTTTCAAAAAATTTCAATAACTTGAAGGGATTTTAAAGGATTTGATGGCATTTTTAAAACACCCAAGGTTTTTTCAAAAGCTTTAAAAAGTTTCAAGGGATTTCAAAAGATTTCAAAAAATTTAAAATATTTTTGGGTATTTAAAAAAATTCCCAATCATTTTAAATATATTTAAATAATTTGAAGGAATTTCAAAGGATTTGAGGTTATTTTTAGAAATTCCAAGGAATTTTCAAGAGCTTTAATAATTTTCAAGGCATTTCAAAAGATTTCAAAAAATTCAAGGAACTTCCAAGGATTTGAATGATTTTAAGTTTATTTTGAAGCTCTCAAGGTATTTTAATAAATTTGTAAGGATTTCAGGAAGTAATACAGATTTCATGTAATTTCAGGGGTTTTTATAATATTTTAATGGATTTCAAAAAATTTAGTCACAAGAATTGAGGGATTTAGTAAGATTTCAATGATTTTAAATATTTCCAATAGTTTTAAAGAATTTGAAAGATTTTAGGATATTTTAAATATTCCAAGAAATTCTCAATTGATTTTAATCATTCGAAGATGTTTCAAAGAATTTTAAAGATTTTAGGTAATTTTGAAAAATTCCAGGGAATTTTCAAAACCTTTGAAATATTTAAAGGGATTTAAAAAGATTTTACAGGATTTAAACTATCTTAGGGTATTTTCAATATATTTCAATAATTTAAAGTGGTTCCAAAGGATTTGAACAGTTTTAGCGAAATTTGAATCTATTTCAAAAATTTGAAGCCATTTTAAAGAGCTTAAAATATTTCAGGGAATTTTTAAAAGATTCCAAGTCATTTTCAAGAGACTTAGAAAATTTCCAGGGAATTTAAAGGATTTTAAGGGAATAAAAAAAATCCAGGGTTTTTAAAGAATTTTGGAAGATATGGAACGATTTTATAGGATCTATAAGGTTTTAGGACTTAAAAAAGTTTCACGGGATTTCAAAAGAATTTGAAGGATTTGAAATATTTTAAGATAATTTAAAAGATTCCAATGCATTTTCAAGAAATTAAACGAATTTGAAGGGATTTTCAAATATTTGAACGGTTTTAAAAAATTGCCATGTGGTTGTAAAGAATTTCCTAAAATTTCAGAAGATAAGGAACGATTTTATAGAATCTATGAGGTTTGAAAATATGGCAAAAGATTTCAAGAGATTTTATAAGGATTTCAAAGATTTGAAGAGATTTTCAAATATTTTTCGCAATTCATTTAGAATTCATCCTGGATTCTTATTAATTTATCTTGAATTCTTTTAAATTCTTTGGAATTCTCTTAATTTTTGTATTCTACTAAATTCACGCAATTCTATTTAGTTAAATGGATTTTTTAAACTTTTTTTAGTTTTTGTTTATTTCATCCTCATGTCTTTTCAACTCACCTTGAACTATTGGGAATTTCATAAAATTGTTTTCAATTCCTTTTAATGTTTCTAAATTCATTTCAAACTTACTGAATTCAATGCATTTTTTCATATTTTTCAGTTATTTTTAACTCACTTGATCTTTTTTAATTCAATTCCATTGCATTCTTCACATTTCCCTTAAATTCTTCTAAATTCACCTCGAACCCTAATAAATTTCATCGAATTCTATTGAATTCTTTTAAATTTGAAAGAACATTAGTCACATTAGCCACGTTCTGGATTAGAAATTAGTCACTTTTGGTTTATTTTTCGGTTTAAATATGTCACTTTTTTAAGTAAATTAGGATTCGAATTTTGTTCTGTAAATATTAATGAAGAGGGAAAATGAAAAATTAGTCAGGGAAAAGTCAAGGAATTTTGAAAATGAAGTTTTGCGGCCACCCTGTTTAAGTATTCAATTACAATCTGATGTTAATATTAATAAGTTGTACATTTTTGTTTTAGGATTTTTGTACTTTTGGGGATGGGTATTTATATTCACGACTACTTTAATTGCCTTACTAAAACATGAGAATTCAAGGATAAATACTAAAGATGCGCAGGTAGACATGAATATCAAACATGCTTACAAAACGCTCTGGATGATTGTCAAATTACCAAGCATGAAGAATATGATCTTGTTTCTTCTAACCGCCAAGGTACAAACACGCTGATAATCAATAAAATAGTAAATTGATATATAAGGGACCATTCATAAATTACGTTACCAATTTGAGGGAGAATTTGAGGCCAAAAACTACGGTTGATAACAGGGAACGCCCCCTTTTTTTTAGAAAAATGACATGGTCAGTGGAAGTAACGTTTTGAACTCAGATAACATTTAGTGTATTTCTTGATGATAAAATTTAAGAAACTTTGCTAATTTTAAGAAAGATGGCCCTCCAATGGTAAAGTTCAATAATTACTTAATAAGTTTGAAAATCACTTTCATATATCAGACTTCACACTCTATCCCCTACTTCCCTTTTTTCAATTAATAAAGAATTTTTCATTACGCTGTTTTCAAGAAACTTACTTATCCCAATAAGAAAATCCAACTATTTTTGCTTGGAGAGTCTACTGTTATATTTTTGGTTCGAAATTCATCACACGTAGTTAAAAAATCTACTATTTGATTGAAAGTTGAACTACTTTGTTGAAAATTCATTTTTTTCTTTTTTGGTTGAAGTTTCATCTGGTTGGCTAAAAATTCAAGTATTCCATTTTAATAAAATTAATCTTCTGGTTAGAACTCATCTTCTGGGTTGAATGTATAACTTTTTGGTTGAAAATTTAACTAATTTGTTGAAAATTTCTTTTTTGTTCAGTTGAGAATTAATTTTTCTAAGTAAAAATGTTACTATTCCATTTATGGTTGAAAATGGATATTTTTAATTGAAAAATGATCTTTTCTAGTTGAAAGTTCAACTATTTTTGGTTCGAAATTCATGTATTTTGTTGAAAATCCTTCTTTTTTTTTGTAGAAAATTAATTTGGTTGAAAATCCTTTTTTTTTGTAGAAAATTAATTCTGTTGAAAATCCTTTTTTTTTTGTAAAAAATTTAATTTTTTTAGTTAAAAATTCATCATTTTTGGTTGAAAAATCATCTACTTGATTTAAATATAAACTACTTTTAACAAAATTATTTTTTTTTTTTGAAGATTCATCATTTCAGTTGAAAATTAATATTTTCGGGTCGAAAAATAAACAGCTTCGTAGAAAATTCGTATCTTTTGCTAGAAAATTCCACAATTTAGTAGATAATACAAGTATTTGGTTAAAAATGAACTTTTTTGTAGAAAATTCATATTTTTGGTTGAAAATTCCAACTATAATGTTAAAAATTAAACTATTTTTATGAAAAGTTAACTATTCGACAGAAAATGAACTTTTTTCTTAAAAAATCACATTTTCGGGTTGAAAATTCAACTGTTTTGTAAATAATTCGTCTACTTGGTTTCAAAATTCAACAATACTGTTGAAAATCGAAGTACTTTGTAGAAATTTATCTTTTTTGGTGTAAAATTATACTTCTTGGAGAAAAATTCATCCTTTTGGTTAAAAATTTTATTATTTGGTAAAACTTCATCTTTTTTGGTTGAAAATTTAACTTGTTGGTTTCAAAATTCAACAATATTGTTGAAAATTGACGTATTTTGTTGAAAATTTGTCTTTTTCGGTAGAAAATCAATCTTCTTTATTGCAAATTAAACTGCTTCGTTGAAAGTTGAACTACTTTGTTAAAAATCCATTTTATTAGTTGAAAATCCTACTCTTTGGTTAAAAATTTAACTATTTTGTTGAAAATTGTTCTTTTCAAAGATTCACCACTTTGATTGAACATTCATATTTTTGGTTGAGGATTAAACTATTGATTAAAAATTCATCGTTTTTGGTTGAATTCAACTGGATGCAAATTATTTTTTTTCTATTAAATTAATTTGTTTATCTGAAAATATAACTCATCCATGTTTGGTTGGAAATTCATCTTTTATTAGTTAAAAATTCAACTATTTGGTGGAAAGATCATCTATTTTGTTGAAAATGCATATTTTTGGATAAATTCAACTGCTTCTATTTCAAATGCTTCTTTGAGAATTAATCTTTTTTGATTGGAAAATCAAGTACTTGATTAAAGTTTGAACTCCTTTTTACAAAATTAATTTTTTTTCGGTTGAAGATTCATTATTTTAGTTGATAATTAATATTTTCGGGTCGAAACATCAACTGTTTTGTAGAAAATTCCACAATTTAGTAAATAATTAAAGTTTTTGGTTGAAAGTTAAATTTTTTGTAGAAAATTCATATTTTAGGTTAAAAATTCCAACTATAATGTTAAAAATTAAACTATTTTTATGAAACGTTAAGTATGCGATAGAAAATAAACTTTTTTGTTAAAAATTGGTTCTTTTTTTGTAGAAAATTGAACTTCTTAGTGAAAAATTCATCTTTTTAGTTCAAAATTTAACTTTTTGGTTCAAAATTTTATTTTTGGTTCAAAAATTTAACTATTTGGTTAAAAATTTATCTTTTCTGGTTGAAAATGTAACTACTTGGTTGAAAGTTGAACTACTTTGTCAAAAAGTAATTTTTTTAAAGATTCACCTCTTTGAAAATTCATAATTTTGTTTGAGAATTAAACTATTGGTTCAAAATTCGTCGTTTTTGGTTGAATTCAACTGGTTGCAAATTAGTTTTTATTTCTAAAAAATTAGTTTTTCATCTGAAAATTTTAACTGATTCGTGTTTGGTTGGAAATTTATCATTTATAAGTTAGAAATTCAACTATTTGATAGAAAATGCATCATTCTATTTTGTTAAAAAAAAATCGTATTGTTGGTTAGAAAATTAATTTTGATTGTTGAAAATTCACCTTTTTGGTTGAGTATTAACTATTTGTTGGACAAATTTTCTTTTTTGCTTGAATTAGAATTGTTGAAAACTCGTTTTTTTTCTGTTAAAAATTAATTTTTTAAACTGAAAAAAATTACAATTCCATTTTTGGTTTAAAAAATGTATTTTTTGCTTGAAAATTCAACTATTTTGATTTACTATTCATTTTTTCTTATTGAAAATTCATTTATTCGTTCTTTGGTAGTCTTTTGTTAAAAAATTCATCTTTTATGCCAGAAAAGTCATCTTGCTCGGTTGAAAATTAACTTTTTCTTGAAAACTGAACTGTCTTCGAAAAAATTTGTCTCTTTGGCTAGAAAATTTAACTACATCGTTAAAAGTTCAACTATATTTTTTGAAAAATCGTCTCTTTTGATTGAAAGTTCAACTATTTGGTTGTTAATGCAACTGTTTCATTAAAAATTAATTTTTAATTTGTGAAAATTCGTCTTTTTGGGTTGAAAATTTGTCTGTTTTGGGAAAAAATCTTTCTTCATTGGAAAATTTAACTATTTTATTGAAACTATAATATATTTCGACTTTAAAGCTTAAGGATTTAAAGTATTTCACATAAAATTCAATATGGTATTTACATTAATTTTATTTGAAAGAATTTATTCCCCTATCATTCCCCTATTTTCCTGTGCTTGAGAGAATTTTGGGCTGCTTAACTTTTATGGTTGGGGGGGGGGGGGGTCAAAATCTCAAAATTGGTAATGTAGTTTATGGACGGCCCCTAAGATCAAATCGTCAATTATAAAATATGATTTTCAGATCGGATTTTCGGCATGCGATGCAGTAACGAGTTTAAAACTCGTAGAGGCTGGAATTCCGAAAGAGAAGTTTGCTATGATAGTTGTTCCAATGATACCTTTACAGATCATTTTGCCAGTTCTCATATCGAAATATACAGCGGGACCGAAACCAATGAACGTTTATTCGATGGCTATACCATATAGGTAAAGCAAACAATTCGCAGATACTGAAAATTCTTCAAAAGAAAATCGAATGCTTAAATGTCGTATTTTTTGCTTCCTTTCAGATTGGCTTTTGGTTTAGTCGCAGGCGCCTTAGTTTGGGTGACTCCCTATCTCATATCGAATGGGAATGTGCCCGGATACTACTTCGTCGGTTTAATTTTAATATATTTCTTTCACCAGGTAAAAATCTAATTTATATCACAGGCCTCACGGACCCTAAAGTACCCTATTTTTAAGATTTGGTCCCTATGGTACCATATTTGCAGCCCATATCAGGGTGGCGACTTGACCGGGAGACCGGGAATTTAATTAAAAAACCGGGAATTTACTTCTGATCACAGAACAATTTAAGTTTTCATTATTTTAATAATTTTGGTCAATTTAGAAAAGTCATTTCTACTTTATCTACAGTCGCAGATTTTTCAGATTATCTCAGTTTACTCTAATTAAATCATAATTTATTATTGAATTTTTATTATTTTCCATTATAAGAAAAACCTTTTGCAGTTTTTTGCTCTGTGAGATTTTTTTCGCTGACTTAAATTTGATACTCGAATTGATAATATTTAAAACGTACAGAAAGAATCATTTTCTCAATTTTTTCCAAAAATGGATTTAGCAAATAGTTATCGTTTTTATTTTAGGACAGGGAGTTTCCGTAAAGAAATATAATTTCACTTGGAACAGGGAATATTTGACATGGAACGGGAATTTTTTTAAAGAATTATCATTCGGATTTAGAAGAAAGGAATTTAAAAGTATCCCTGTTCCATATCAGAATTTTTCACAATTTGATAAGTTCCCTCGTCCAAATTTTAGATAAAGAAAGTACTCAATTAGTAGAAAATGGTTGAAAGTTAAACTGTTTTGTTAAAAATTAATTTTTTTGGTTGAAGATTCATCATTTTAATTAAAAATTCATTTCTTTTGTTAAAATATGAACTATTTTATTGAAAACTTATTTTTTCTTTGGGTGAAAAGGAATTTTTTTGCCGAAAATTTAACTATTTTGTTTCAAATTTATTTCTTTTTTGGTTGAAAATTATTATTTATTTGAACTGAAAATGTAACTATTATTTCAGTTGAATATTCCATACTTTTAGTTAAAATCTCATCTCTGGTTGAACATTCATTTTTTGACTAAAAATTTAATTATTTAATTTTTGGTTGAAAATGTATCTTTTCAATTTTTGGTTGAAAATTTATCTTTTTTTGTTGAAAATTCATCATTTTTGGTAGAAAATTATCTTCTTGTTAAAAAATTCCTCTTGTTGGTCAAAAATTCAGCTATTCTAGTTAAAGATTCATCATTTTAAGTTTAAAATTTATCTTTCTGATTTAAAATTCAACTATTCCAGTTAAAGATTTACAATTTTAGTTGAAAATTCATAACTTTTTTTGAAACTAATAGATTTAAGACTTTCACGATGATCCATTATAATAAATTTAAAT
>CAKNYM010052414.1:330969-352272 GCA_932195095.1 Andricus curvator
CACGATTGAAACCCGAAAAATCTTTGAATTTTTAATTTAAATTTATTTTTTTGAAACTGTAACTATTTTTTTGAAAGATATTTTTTTTTTTAAAGTTAGTTTTTTTGTGGAAAGTAATTTTTTTAACTGAAAATTTAACTTATTCCAATTGAATATTCTATAGTTTCAGTTGAAAATTCCTCTGTTTGGTTGAACTTAAAATTTAATGTACTTACGTTTTGATTGTCAATTTATCTTTTTTAGTAAAAATTAATTTTTTTGTTGAAAATTCAACTATTTCATTTGAAAAATCATTGGATTAGTTGAAAACTGATCTTTTTGGTTCAAAATTCAACTATTCCAGTTGAAGGTTTCTCATTATAGTTGAAAGTTCATCAGTTAGGTTCAAATTTGAACTATTTCCTTGAAAATCCTTTTTTTTTTAATTAATTTTTTCAACTAAATGTTTAACTATTATATATATATTTAAGTTTAAAATAAATGTTTGCGTTTAGCAGCAAATATGAATGTGTTACTTTTATTTGACCGGGCAAATTGAAAAACTTGACCGGGAAAACCCGGGAAATGACCGGGAATTTGAAATCGCCCTCCGAATCGCCACCCTGCATATAAATGGAACTTCCAGAAAATTTTAATATGATCGAAGCTTCCAAGAGTCAGGGATTTTGAGAAAAAATACAGGGTTTTCAATTAAAAGAATTTTAAAATGCAGTTTTGAAGACTTAAACAATAAAATATGATGTTAAACCATTATTCGTTTAGAAAAAATTGGAGTAAGTTAATTTCGAATTAAAATTTTCAAGCTTTTTAATGATTTTGAAAGGTTTAAATATAATAAAAAAATTTTCTTAAGATTCCTGTGAAAATGTTTAATGATATTTAATTTCGAAAAATGAATTTTAAAAGAATATTCAAACAGAATGTTGAAAAAAAAATTAACGAATAAATAACGATTGAACAATTATCACTTCAGAAGAAATTTAAGTAAGTTTAAGAGATATTTAGAAGTTGGAAAAGATTAAAAAATAATTGAAAACTTGAAAAGATTTCAAAAAATGTCAAACAAAATGTAGATTTTTGCAGATTTTGAAATAAAATTTTGAAGCTATTTAAGGATTTTAAAAGGTTTGAATATAATACAACAATTTTTAAGAGAATATTTCAAAAGAATGTTTCAAAAGAAATTTTAATGTATAAATAACAATTGAAAAATTATTAATTTGTTATGACTCAAAATTAAAATAATTTAACTTCTAATTGAAAAAGTGTTTAATTTAAAAAACATTTGTAATCTTTCAATTTTTAATGTTTCTAACTTAAATTTACGTAACATGATATAATTGAAAAAATTCATTAATTTGTTGATTAATTCTTCAATTTAGAGCATTTAAAATGATAGCGTGGATTTATATATTTTTTAATCCTTGAACCATACAATTTATAAAAGTTAAAAATTCCTAATTTTGCAATTTAGCGGCATTTAATTTTTAAATTGATCAATTAAAAAGTGTTAAAAGCTTCCATGTTATATGTGTAAATTATTGAGCGTTTGAATTAACTAATTTTTAAGTTTTAATTTTTAAAGTTTAAAATTCAAAAGAGTTCAACTTTGAATGTTTTAATTTGAAGTGAACAATTTTTGTGAGCTGGGAAATGACCGGGAATTTTTTTCCTCGATTAAAACGGCGACCCTGAAATACAAAAAATCAGGGAATTTCTGTAAGAAGTGACTATACAAAAATGATCAGGGCTGCCACCCAGTCACTTAGTCACTTTTTTTTAAATCACTTTTTAGTTACTTTTTTAAGATAAAGTCACTTAGTCACTTTTCTTTCAATAAATAACTCGTGGGTTAATCACTATTTAATATACGTACAATAATATACAATAATCTTCTAGTATTTTAAAGATTTTAGGGTATTTTTAAAAATACTAAGGAATTTTCAAGAGCTTTCAAAAGATTCCAGGCATTTCAAAAGATTGCAAAGGATTTTTACTATTTTAGGGAATTCAAAAATATTCCAAGGAATTTTTAAATTATTTTTGTTAATTTGAAGGGATTTTAAAGTGTTTGAAATATTTTAGGATAAAGAATTTTCTAGCATTTCGGAAGATATGGAACGATTTTACAGGACCGATAACGTTTTGAGATATTTTAAAAGATTTCAGGGGATTTTGTAAGGTTTTCGACGATTTCAATGATTGTAAGGGTTTTTTAAAGCTCTCACGGTATTTTAATACATTTTCCAGGATTGCAGGAAATATCGTCAGATTTCATAGAATGTCACGAGATTTTGTAATATTTCAGTGGATTTTTAAGAATTTACTCACGAGGAGTGAGGGATTTGGTAGGGTTTTAAAGTATTGAAGAGATATTCAAATATTTTTTGCAAGTCATTTGGAATTCGCCTTAATTCTTATTGATGTATCCTGCATTGATTTCAAACTTTATCAATTCAATTAAGTTTTTCGTATTTTTGAATTGTTTTGAATTCACTTGATTGTTTTTTAAATTCAGTTTCATTTTTATAATGAATTTCATTCATTATTTAATTATTTATTCATTTGAATTCTTTTGAATTTAACTTGAATTTTTTGTAGTCATTAGTCACTTATTTGGTTAGAAATTAATAGGGTTTCAAAGATTTGAAGAGATTTGACATTATTTTTTGAAATTCACGCTGAATTCTGATTGATGTGTCCCGAATTCTTTTAAATTCTTTGGAATTCTCTTTAATTCTTGTAAAATCTTTGGAATTCTGGTAAATTCTTTAGAATTATCTTGAATTTTTTCAATTCACTTGAATTATTCTAAATTTACTCAATTTTACTTAATTCTTTACTTAATTTAATTAATTTACTTAAAATTAACTTAAATAATAAAAGGGAAATGGCTTAATGGTATACAGTGGATTTTTTTTCAATTTTTAACTCTTTATTTAATTGATCCTGAAGTCTTTTAACCTTGAATTGTTATGAATTTCATCGAATTTTTCTTGTTTACCTTAATTTCCTCTAAATTCATTCCAATTTTACGGAAATCAATGGCATTTATTTTATTTTTACAATTTTTTTTCAATTTATTTGAATTCTTTTGAATATAACTTGAATTTTTTTTGAAGTATTATGAATTTATTACACTTGGAGTGCGAAAAAGTACTCTATGAGCGTGACAAAAAGATCCCTTTGGCCCCTATATTTTACCCCAATAGGGACTGTGAGGTCTAATATCAAGAAAATTTTTCTATTAAATTAACTAATCTAAAATCCCGTTTTATTCAAACCATTTTTGTTGCAGATCTGCATCAGCAGTATGTTTGTCGCCTCCATGGCTTTTTTTGCAAAAATCAGCGATCCCGCTGTTGGTGGAACGTACATGACGTTTTTAAACACAATCGCAAATCTCGGAGGCAATTGGCCAACAACTGCAGCTCTTTGGTTCGTGGATGCTTTAACTTTTAGGCAATGCAGCAATGATGCTTCCAACGACTGTAGCACAGCCGAAGAGAAAGGGGTAATAAAAATATTGTTAATGTTTTTCAAAACGAATTTTCTCGAGTGGTTGACCTAGTGTTCTAAAGAGTTTGAGTGCTTGACGAAATTCTCACGAGCATGAGAATATGCTCGACTTTTATGTGCTTTGGGTATTTAATGAGCATTTATGAGCATTTTGAATTAGGATTTAAAAAATCGTATTTTCTACCTTCATTAATAATAATTACATTATTTAAATTTTGCGGGAAAATTTATCGCTTCATATTGGAAAGGGCGCTAAATTTAAATGATAAAAGAAGTCAAAGTAATGGAAAATATATTATTCCCATTAAACAGTGCCTTATTCAGGGTTGCTACTATATCCCAATTTCCAAATTCTTCTAGGCATAAAACCGATCATACATCTAGAAGATTAATAATGTTAATGGAATCAAATTTTTGTTTCTTAACATATTTTAAACACTTTTTAATTGTGTTTCCAAGTCAAAAAGATAAATTTTTAACAACAAAAAATGCATTTTTAACTCAAATAATGCGTCTTCAACCAAAAATATGAATTTTTAAGCAAATAGTTGAATTTTCAACCCAAAGATTAATTTTCTACCAAAAAAAAGACTCATTTTCAATAAAGTACATGAATCTTTATCTAAAAAAGATCAATTTTCAAACAAAATTATAACATTTAAAATGTTAGAAAAATAAATGTTCAACAAAAAAAAAAAAGAATTTCTAAGAAAATAGTTTCTTTTTCATACAAAAAAAATTATTCTCAACAAAATAATTCAATTTTAAACCAAAAGGATGAATTTTCTACGAAAAAAGATACAGTTTCAATAAAATATATACATTTTCAACTGAAAAAGATAAATGTACAAACCAAAAATAGAGTAGTTCAATTTGCAGTTAGAAAAGTAAATTTTAAACAATAAAACGAGTTTTCAGAAAAGTTAATTCATTTTCAACTAAAAATATACATTTTCAAGCAACCATAGTGTAGTTACATCTTCAGTTAAAAAAATTAATTTTCAACTAGAAAGAAACGTATTTTCAGCCAAAGAAATTAATTTTTAATCACAATGATGAATTTTCAAACCAAAAGATGAATTTTCTATCAACAAAAAAACGAATTTTTAACTAAATAGTTTTTTTTTCAACCAGAGAAATGAATTCTTAACAAAAAATAGAATAGTTAAATTTTCTACGGAACGGATAATTTTTTAACGAAAAAGATTACATACCTATCAAAACAGGTAAATTGTCCACAAAAAATGGAACAGTTAAAGTGAATTTTTAACTAAAATGATGAATTTTCAACTAAAAAAATTGATTTTTAACCAAATACATGAATTTTCAACGAAAACGATAAATTTTCTACCAAAAATAAAATTGTTAAATTTTCAGTTAATAAAATAAATTTTTAACGAAAAAAGAAACGAATTTTTAACAAAATAGTTCAATTTTCAACCAAAGAAATTAATTTTTAACCAAAAAGATGAAGTTTCAATTAACGAGAGTACTCTTCTACCAAAAAAGACGGATTTTCAACAAATTGTTGAATTTTCAACTAAAATAGAAGTTAAATTTTCAATCAAAAAATTAATTTTCAATAAAATTAAAGTAAATTTTCAGCGAAATAGTATAATTTTTAAACAAAAAGACTAAATTTCTATAAAAAAAAGTTTTTTTTTGACAACAAATGGAACAGTTACATTTTCAGTTAAAAAAGTAATTCCAAATAAGAAAAAACTAATTTTCAACCAAGAAGATCAATTGTCGACCAATAAGATGAATTTCCTACCAAAATGGATACATTTTTAACAAAGAACATGAATTTTCAAACATATATTTGAATTTGCAAAGGAATTTTCAGCCAAAAAGATTAATTAGTCAAAAAGAAGATTAAATATTCTCCCACAAAATTCGAATTTTCAATAAAATACAGGAATTTTTAGCCAAATATTTAAATTTTCAACTTAAGAAGATAAATTTTGAACCAAACATGTGCGCGTTAAATTGTTAGTTAAAAAAATTAATTTTCAACTCGAAAACATAATTTTTAACAAAATAATCAAATTTGGAACAAAAAAAGGCTTTTCAATTAAATGATGAATTATCAACCAAATAAATGAATTTTTAACCAAGTAGTTCCACTTCCAACTAAGTAGTTGAATTTTCTACCCAAAAAATGAATTCTCAACGAAAAACGTGATATATTATATTTCAACCACAAAAGGGATTTTAATTTTATACTAAAAATAGTTGAATTCAACCAAAAAAGATGAGTTTTCAACAAAATAGTTTAAATCCTCAACCAAAATAGATTAATTTTCAACCAAATAATTGCGATTGTTAACGATAGTAATATAATTTAAAAAAATTACCATATGTTTATTTCACTCTAGAATGTTTTTGTAAAAATATATGTATTAATGTATTGTATACCATTAAGCCATTTCCCTTTCAGGGTAGGCGTGACACTACCCGATTCGGGTAGTGTTTCTAGGTGGATAGTTTTCTTGTAGTTATAAATAACTACAAGTTTGGGCTCACCACACCCATAATATGCCAACAGCACACAGTATTATCGAATGGTCACCCATCCAAGTACTAACCGCGCCCAACGCTGCTTAACTTCAGTGATCTGACGAGAACTGGTTTTTTCAGCGTGGCATGGCCGTTGGCATCATATTAAATATGATATATATTTGTTTAAATAATAAATGCTTCAAATTCTCTTAAATTCTCTATAAATGCTCTGTTCGAGCTTAAATGCTGAGCATATTCTCGGGAGCATTTGCTCAACATAAATTTTTGAGCATTTAAGAACTCTAGGTTGACCACTCGACTTTTGGATGTACACTAGACTTAAAGATTTCAGGAAGATTTCAAAGATTTGAACATTTTCATTGATTTTACAGATTTCAGAAGATATTTTCAAGACCTCTAAAAACTTTCGAGGGGTTTTAAAAGATTCAAAAGAATTTGAACAATTTTAGGGATTTTTAAATATATTTCAATAATTTGAAGTGATTCCAAAGGATTTTAAAGATTTTAGGATATTTTCAAAAATTCCAAGTAATTTTCAACAGCTTTAAAAAATTTTAATGGATTTCAAAAGATTTTAAAGGATTTGAAATATTTTAGGGTATCTTAAAAGATTCCAAGGAATTTCTTATTGATTTCAGTAATTTAATGCGATTTCAAAGAATTTGAAATATTTCAGAGTTTTTAAAAGCTTTGAAAGCATTTTTAAAAGCTTCAAGAAATTTTAAAAGATTTTTAAAACACAGTTGAGAAAATATCGAATTTATTCACAAGAGTTCATGGATTATATAGGTTTTCAAAGGTTTAAAAATATTTTTTGCAATTCATTTGAATTAATTTGGAATTAAACCGGAATTCTTTTAAATTCTTTAGAATTCTCTTGAATTTTTCTAGATTCACTCAATTGTACTCAATTCAATATTTTTTTTGAATTTTTTTAATTCATCCTGAAGTCTTTTAAACTTAAATTGAATTCTTATATAATTAATCAAATTCTTTTAAATTCCATTAAATCTTTGTGAACTCGTTTCAAAGTCACTGAATTCAATGCATTTAAAAAAAAAAAATTTCCATTATTTTCAGTTCACTTGAATTTTTTTTTAATTCACCGTGAATTTTTATAAATTTCATCGAATTCTTCTCATTTACCTTAAATTCCTCTAAATTCACTCCAATTTTAATGAAATCAATCGAATTTGTTAAATTTTTACCAATTCATTTTAATTCTCTTGTATAAATTGTATCGAAGTCTTTTAAGTTCTTTTAAATTCAAAAGAACATTAGGGACATTATTAATTTACATTAACTTTTAGTCACTTTTTGTGATAGAAATTGTGAACTTTTGGTCACTTTTTCGATTTAAGTAGGTCCATTTTTCACTGTTTTCATGTAAATAAGGCTGCGGCAGCCCTGAGAGTAATAAATTAAAAATTTATAAATTTAAATTGTTTTATTCAATTTATAAAAGATTCTATAATAAAAATGTTACAAGATTAGAATTTTGATATTTAAATGATAATAGCCAGGAAAAATGAAAAACTAGTCAGGGAAATGTCAGGGAATTTTAAAAATATTTCGCGGCCAACCTGTTTAGAAATATTTTGCGAAGATTTCGAAAATTTCACAAAGATTAAAAAAATGTCAATGATTCAAAAAGATTTCACAAATATTTTGCAAAGATTTGAAAGATTTCAAGAGTTATCAACCCTTCGGAATTTCTAATCTGCGTTGCTACGTAATTCAAATTATAAAATCCCAAGTTTCTAAGCTTCCAAATTTGAGAATTCAAAATTCAAAACCATTTGAAACTTGACAATTTTGTTTAAAACTGGAATAGTTCTAAATTCGGGAGACTTTCAAATTAAGATGCATTTTTCAATCCTTCCAGTATGGTATTCCGAACTTCTAAGGGTTTCAATTTGACGTCTCTTTTTTAAACTTTTAATTAATTTTATTTGGAAGCTTTTAGACTCTAGCAACAATATCAATTTACCTTACAATCCTTTCTAATCCTTTCCAATTTTCTTTTTTCAGTTCTGTCTCAAAAACGGTGGAGCCTGCACTATAAATTTAGATGGGTATTACATAGAAATAATTTTGTGCTTCATCATAGGTTGTTTGTGGTTTAGGTGGGGTAGGAGAAAAATCGAATTTTTGCAAGCAAGACCACTCGCAGCCTGGAAAGTCGTTCGATCAAGGAGTTAACAACTCCTTAGAATTTGAAATTTTGTCTCCTGATGAGTGAGTGTCTCGCCTTTGTTATCCACTTCACATTCCATCGTCAATTAACTGAAAAAAAGGACTTATTTGAAAGTCAATCACTTGATTTTATGATTTGATCTGCTGAAATATCGCACCATTTATTCCGTGGGTTTCTGACTCATTAACAAGGAGACAATAATGAACTCGTTCATAATTCCTCAACGAGTCTTAGCACAATTGTGGACGTAAAAGTGGTCAGGGAACGAATATTTATTATTGATTATGTAATTAACTATTTAAGCAGTTCACAAGGGAAAAGTATTATACGTTAGGTAATATTTTACAAGATCCACAGAACTAGTGACATTTTTTAAGCAGAAAGCTGCCAAATCCTCGTTGAGTGAATTTTGCACGCTAATTTTTTGTTTTGGCTGTGTGCAATATTTTTAATTTAACAACAAATGCTGAGACAATTTTTTTTATAAACCAAGGTGATTTTTTAATAAGTAGTGAGACAAAAATTATAGGATACAAGGTTTTGTGCGACGCAGTCTCTTTTTATCGAGAGTACATTGAAACACTATGAAAAGAATTTATAACTCGTGTGGATTTATTTAAAAAATTTAAATTTAAAGGTTGTGTGATTGAAAGTAGTATAATCTCTGAGACGAATGTAGAAAATATTGTGTGTACAGGAACGTGCTGATATTTTGAATTGTTTATAAATCGAAGAATAGCTGATGTTTTTTTTAATGGCAGCTTTGAAACTAAGTTTCAAAGAGACCATGGTTTGCGCTTAGACGATATGTAAATAGAAGTTAATAAAATTAAAAGAAAAAACATTGCTTTTTCTTCGAACTTCCATCCTGCCTTCCATTCTATTATTCCGGAGAGGGAAATTTTTTAATCGGGGTGTAAAATAAACCGGGAAATTTAGGGAAAAGCCGGGCATTTTGAAAAGTCTGAAGATAATAAAAAAAATGTCTTAAAATTTCTGGGAAAACTTTAAGCGATTTTTGGTTTAGAAAAATTGTTTTCAAGAAAACATTTTAAAAGATTTCCAAAATTGTACAAAAAAATTGGAAAGATTTTAAGGCAATCATTCTAAAAGATTAATAATAATTAGAAAGTTTAGAAATTTATGCGAAATTTTTTTTAAATGTTAGGAACAATTCGAATAATGTTTTATGTTATTTAGAATGTTTAGAAGTTTTCTAAGGATTCAAGAAGATAATTTTCGATTTGAAAACATTCCAAACAAATTTTTTACAAAATTTAAGTTTTTAAAGGTGTCGAAGGTTTTTAAAAATTTTGAAAAGTTAAAACTTAAAGAAAATTATAAATGATTTTATATTTTGAAAAATTAATTCTTAAAGAAAATTTTAAAAAGTTTCAAAAGATTTCTAAAAATTTCGAAAAAAATCTGAAAGATTTTTAAGGCAATTTTTTTATTTCGAAAGATTTTTCTATATTTTAGGAATAATTCGAGTCAGCTTAAAAGATGATTGAAAATTCATCTTTTCTGGTTGGATGCAACTGTTATTTGTCAAAAATAATTTTTTTGTTGGTTTTATAGAAATATATTTTTATTTTGTTTGAAAATTAATTTTTTTAATTGAAAATTTACCTATTCGATTTGTTTTAATGGATCGTTTTAGTTAAAAATGCATGTATTTTATTAAAAATTCGTCTTTTTGGTAGAAAATTAATGTTTTTGGTTGAAAATTCATCTTTTTGGTAGAAAATTCAATAATTTGTTTAAAAATGATTTTTTTTGTTATTAAACATTCATGTTTTTGCATTGAAAATTCAACTGTTTGGTTGAAATTCAACTATTTGTTTGAAAATTCGTCTTTTCTGGTTGAATTCAACTATAATTTGTTTAAAAAATCATTTTGTTGTATCTGAAAATTTAACTTTTTTGTTGAAAATTCGTTTTTTTGTTTGTTTGAAATCTAATTTTTTTTACTGAAAACTTAACTGTTGCAGGTTTGGTTAAAAATTCATCTTTTTAGTAGAAAATTCAATTACTTAGTTAGAAATCATTTTTTTGTTCTTGAAAACTCATATCTTCAGATTGAAAATTCAACGGTTTGGTTAAAAATTCAACTGTTTTGTTAGAAATTCGTCTGTTTTAGTAAAAATTTCATCTTTTTTGGTTGAAAATGCGACTGATTGAAAAATATTTTTTTTACTGAAGATTCAACTCTTAAAAAATCGTGCTTTTATTTTTAATAATTTAAAATTTGATAAGATTACAAAAAATATCAAAAGAAAAGGATTTTGGGACGACGAGACACTTGAATAAAATAATGAAAATTGATTTTTGTAATTAATCTTCAACCCTTTTCTTGCACTAATTAATTGAATTTAAATTAAATTTAACTTAACTTTTTAAAGTTAACTTTAAATCTTATGTAACTAATTTACTATTTAATTAAAAAGATATGTTTATAAAAAATGACGACAATCATGTTAACCAAATCTGCGCAGAATTTTTTATTTTATCTTCTTATACTTAAAATTTAGTGCATATTTAGGTAAACTTAATGTGGGTAAATTCAATTAAAATCACTTCAAATTTCGAACTTCAAAATATTGCCTTTTCAACAAAATCGATGAATTTATAACCAATACTTGAATTTTCAATCAAAAAGATTAATTTTCTACCAAAAAAGATGATTTTTTAACAAAATACATCAATTTTCAAATAAAAAAGATTCATTTTCAACCAAATAGTTGAATTTTGAACTAAAAATGGAATAGTTTAATTTTCAGTTAAAAAATTAATTTTCTACCAAAAAAAAAAAAAAAATTTCAATTAAAATGATGAATCTCCAACTAGAATAATAATAAAAAATAGAAAAAATAAATAATAAAATAAGTTTTAATCCAAAAAGATGAATTTACAAGCAAAAAGATGAATTTTCAAACAAGATTAATTTTCTACAAAAAAAAAAGATTTTTCAACAAAATACATGAATTTTAACTAAAAACGATAAATTATCAACCAAAAGTGGAATAGTTAAATTTGCAGTTAAAAAAATTGATTTTGAACCAAACTGATGAATTTTCAACTAAAATAATGAACCTTTAAATTGAATAGTTGAATTTTCAATCAAAAAGATGAATTTCTACCAAAACAGACGAATTTTCAAGTAAAAAAAATTGTCAACCAAAAATTGAGTAGTTACACTTTCAGTTAAAAAAATTAATATTTAACCAGAGATGAATTTTCAACTAAAATGACATATTCAATTGGAATAGTTACATTTTCAGTTAAGAGAAAACTAATTTCCAAACAAAAAAATTTAACGAAATAGTTTAAGTTCCAACTGGATAACTTTCAGCCAAAGAAAAAAATGTTCAACAAAATAGCTCACTTTTCAACTAAGAAGATGAACTTTCAATTAAAATGATGAATCTTCAACAACAACAAAATTTTAACAAGAGTTTAACTTTCAACTAAGTAATTAAATTTTTCTTCCAAAAAAGATGAATTCTGAACGAAAAATGTTGATATTTCAACCAAAAAAGATTACTTTTCAACATGAGTTGAATTTTCAACTAAGAAATATTTTTCAGTCAAAAAAAATGCAACTAAATAGCTCACTTTTCAACTAAGAAGATAAATTTTCAATTAAAATGATGAATCTTCAAAAAAAATAATTAATTTTTACCAAAGAGTTTAACTTTCAACCAAGCAGTTTTATTTTAAATCAAAAAGACGAATTTTCAACTAAAATGATGAACATTTATCTGGAATACTTGAATTTACAATCAAAAAGATGAATTTAAAAACAAGAAGATTAATTTTCTACAAAAAAAAGAAGATTTTTCAACAAAATACATGAATTTTAAACAAAATAGATGAATTTTTAACTAAAAACGATAAATTATCAACCAAAAATGGAATAGTTAAATTTTCAGTTAAAAAAATTGATTTTGAACCAAACTGATGAATTTTCAACTAAAATAATGAACCTTTAACTGGAATAGTTAAATTTTCAATGAAAAAGATGAATTTCTACCAAAAAAGACGAATTTTCAAATAAAAAAAATTGTCAACCAAAAATTGAGTAGTTAAATTTTCAGTTAAAAAAATTCATGTTTAACCAGAGATGAATTTTTAACTAAAATGACGACATATTCAATTGGAATAGTTACATTTTCAGTTTAAAGAAAACTAATTTGCAAAAAAAAAAATTTAACGAAATAGTTCAAGTTCCAACTGGATCACTTTCAGCCAAAGAAAAAAATGTTCAATTAAGAAGATGAATTTTCGAATAAAATTATGAATCTTCAACAAAAAAATTAATTTTTAACAATAAACTTTCAACTAAGTAATTAAATTTTTATTCCAAAAAAGATGAATTCAGAACGAAAAATGTTGATACTTCAACCAGAAAGATGACTTTTCAACATGAGTTAAATTTTCAACTAAGAAATATTTTTCAGTCAAAAAAAATTTCAACAAAATAGCTCACTTTTAAACTAAGAAGATAAATTTTCAATTAAAATGATGAATCTTCAAAAACAAAATTAATTTTTAACCAAAGAGTTTAACTTTCAACTAAGTAATTAAATTTTTATTCCAAAAAAGATGAATTTTGAACGAAAAACGAAAAGAAATATTTTTCAGTCAAGAAAGAGAAAAATTACAAATAAACTTTTGAATTTCTAATCAAGAAGATTAATTTTCTACCAAAAAGAACGAATTTTATAGTAATACAAAGGTTTTTTTGCAATTGAAGAATCATTGTTATTAATACATAAACAATACATAAACCGGGAAAAAACCGAGAATTTGGTGGGCGAAAATTAGTAGATACCCCGTTACAGTATCAATGTTATATAAAATTTTATTTAAAAATGTTAAAATCTACATTGCATGCCACTTATAGAAATAAATACTATCAAAAATAATCTTTGGCGCTTATCGTGATGAATCCTAGGATTTATTTAGAATGTAGAGGTTTTATTTCAGGATTTAAAGCTTCTTCCGTGGATTTTTTTATTGTCTGAAGTTCTCTCTCCTGGGCTTTCACCTCCCGGTGAAGACTTCGTGGACCGACAGTGCTTAAAACCACTGGCAGGAGTAGCAAACCATGCCATAGTCCAAAAACTATCACTAAAAGAAATATTTTAAAGAAGGCTCGAAATACATAAGCTTTGGAGAAAACTAGTAAAGAAAGTGCCAGTAAAGTCGAGCCTGCGCCATAAGTCACTGCAGCTCCGATGTGTCGAACAGCAGTCAGAACTCTGGATCTTCTGTTTAATTTTGAGTCCTGTGACCTGGCCATCAGAAATGCGTGAGCAACGTGAGCTGCATAGTCGACACTTAGTCCAACTGCTAATTCTAAACCTAAAAAAGATTACAAATTGTTATTGTTAAATTGTCAAGTAGTTTAAATTCAGGAATCACAGTCCGTCTAGTGTTCTAATGAGAATATACTCGACTTTTATGTGCTTTGGGTATTTAATGAGCATTTATGAGCATTTTGAATTAGGATTTAAAAAATCGTATTTTCTTCCTTTATTAATAATAATTACATTATTTAAATTTTGCGGGAAAATTTATCACTTCATATTGGAAAAAGCGCTAAATTTAAATGATAAAAGAAGACAAAGTAATGGAAAATATATTATTCACATTAAACAGTGCCTTATTCAGGGTTGCTACAATATCCCAATTTCGAAATTTTTCTAGGCATAAAACCAATCATACATCTAGAAGATTAATAATGTTAATGGAACCAAATTTTTGTTTCTTAATATATTTTAAACACTTTTTAGTTGTGTTTTCAAGTCAAAAAGATAAATTTTTAACAACAACAAAATTGAATTTTTAACTAAAATAATGAATCTTCAACCAAAAATATGAATTTTTAAGCTAATAGTTAGGTGAATTTTCAACCCAAAAGATCAATTTTCAAACAAAATTAGAACAGTTAAAATGTTATAAAAATAAATTTTCAACCTTAAAAAGAAACGAATTTTTAAGAAAATAGTTTCTTTTTCATACAACAAAAATTATTCTCAACAAAATAATTCAATTTTAAACCCAAGGGATGAATTTTCAATGAAATAAGATACAGTTTCAATCAAATATATACATTTTCAACTAAAAAAGATAAATGTACAAACCAAAAATAGAATAGTTCAATTTGCAGTTAGAAAAGTAAATTTTAAACAATAAAAACGAGTTTTCAGAAATATTAATTCATTTTCAACTAAAAATATAAATTTTCAAGCTAAAATGGAGTAGTTACATCTTCAGTTAAAAAAATTAATTTTCAACTAGAAAGAAACGTGTTTCAGCCAAAAAAATTAATTTTTAATCACAATGATGAATTTTCAACCCAAAAGATGAATTTTCTATCAACAAAAAAACGAATTTTTAAATAAATAGTTTTTTTTCGACCAGAGAAATGAATTCTTAACAAAAAATAGAATAGTTACATTTTCTACGAAAAAGTTAAAGTGAATTTTTAACTAAAATGATGAATTTTCAACTAAAAAAAATTGATTTTTAACCAAATACATGAATTTTCAACTAAAACGATACATTTTTTACCAAAAATAAAATTGTTAAATTTTCAGTTAATAAAATACATTGTTAACGAAAAAAGAAACGAATTTTTAACAAAATAGTTCAATTTTCAACCAAAGAAATTAATTTTTAACCAAAAAGATGAAGTTTCAATTAACGAGAGTACTCTTCTACCAAAAAAAGACGCATTTGCAACAAATAGTTGAATTTTCAACTAAAACAGATGAACTTTCAACTAAAATAGAATAGTTAAATTTTCAATAAAATTAAAGTAAATTTTTAACCAAAAAGATTAAATTTCTATATAAAAAAAAGTTTTGACAACAAATGGAACAGTTACATTTTCAGTTTAAAAAAGTAATTCCAAAGAAGAAAAAGCTAATTTTCAACCAAGAAGATCAATTGCCGACCAATATGATGAATTTTCTACCAAAATAGACGAATTTTTAACAAAGAACATGAATTTTCAACCAAATATTTGAATTTTTAAAGGTATTTTCAACCAAAAAGATTAATTAGTCAAAAAGGAGATCAAATATCCTCCCAGAAAATTCAAATTTTCAATAAAATACAGGAATTTTTAGCCAAATATTGAAATTTTCAACTTAAGAAGATAAATTTTGAACGAAACATATACGCGTTAAATTATCAATTGAAACAATTTTCAGCTAGAAAACATAATTTTTAACAAAATAATTAAATTTGGAACAAAAAAAGGCTTTTATGATGAATCATCAACCAAATAAATGAATTTTTAACAAAGTAGTTCCACTTCCAGCTAAGTAATTGAATTTTCTACCAAAAAAGATGAATTCTCAACGATAAACGTGATATTTGATATTTCAGGCAAAAAGGATTTCAATTTTATACTACTAATAGTTGAATTCAACCAAACAAGATGAATTTTCAACACAATAGTTTAAATCCTCAACCAAAGCAGATTAATTTTCAACCAAATAGTTGCGATTTTTTAACGATAGTAATGCAATTTAAAAAAAGTACTATGTGTTTATATCACTCGAGAATGTTTTTGTAAAAATATGTGTATTAATGTATTAAATATGATATATATTTGTTTAAATAATAAATGCTTTTGATTCTCTTAAATTCTCTATAAATGCTCTGTTCGACCTTAAATGCTGAGCATATTCTCGAGAGCATTTACTCAACATAAATTCTTGAGTACTAAAAACCCTTAAGTCCGTCCCCGTTTTTACCTATTCCCCCTTTTCCCTCCTTAAATTTGAAAAATCACCTGAAAAACCTAAAATCGAGAACGTTTACTCAATTTTCCCTTTTCCCCTCTTTTAAAAAGTTCCGATTCATTGTTTAAGAATTATAAACATTAGTGAAGATATTAGAAAACAAGAGGCTTTGAAAGAGATTCTTTTTGATCATATAAATTTTAAATATTTCCCAAATAATTTGTTAAATAATTAAGATACTAATATTAAATTCAAATTGAAACGCTTTAAATGTCTAATATTTCAAGTAAAAATATTTCTCTTTCAAAAAAATAGATTAATTTTTAACTAAATAGTTGAATACTTGAATTTTCAATCCAAAAGAATTATTTTCTACCAAAAAAGAAGATTTTTCAACAAAATACATGAATTCTCAACTAAAAAAGATCAATTTTCAACCAAATAGTTGAGTTTTTATCCAAAAATGGAATAGTTAAATTTTCAGTTCAAAAAATAAATTTTCCACCAAATAAGAAGAGAAAACAAATTTTTAACCAAAGTGATGAATTTTCAACTAAAATGATGAATCTCAAACTGGAATAGATGAATTTTAAACCAAAAAGTTGAATTTATGACAAAAGAGTTTAACTTTCAACCAAGCAGTTTTATTTTAAACAAAAAAAATGAATGTTCAAACAAGAAGATTAATTAAAAAAAAAAAGATTTTTCAATTAAATACATGAATTTTTAACTAAAAAGGATCAATTATCAACCTCAAATGGAATAGTTAAATTTTCAGTTTAAAAAATTAATTTACAAACAAACTGATGAATTTTCAACTAAAATGATGAATATTTAACTGGATTAGTTGAATTTTAAACAAAAAAGATGAATTTGCAACTAAAATTATGAATCTTTAACTGAAACAGTTGAATTTTCAACCAAAAAGATGCATTTTCAACCAAGAAGATGAATTTGCAACCAAAAAGATTAACTTCTACCCAAAAAGACGAATTTTCAACTAAAAAATATAATTTTTCAACAAAATAACATTAGTCAAGACATTAGAAAATAAGAGGCTTTGAAAGAGATTCTTTTTGATATCAATTTTAAAATATTTCCTAAACGATTTATTAAATAATGATGGTACTAATATTAATATCAAATTGAAACGCTTCAGATTTCTAATTTTTCAAGTAAAAAAATTGCATTTTTAACAAAATAGATTAATTTTTTACTAAATATTTGAATTCTCAACAATTAAATGAATTTTCAACAAAGAAGATTAATTTTCTACAAAAACAAAGACGAATTATCAAATAAAATTATGAATCTTCAACAAAAACAATTTATTTTCAACAAAGTAGTTCAACTTTTAACCAAGTAGTTGATTTTCCAACCAAAAAAGATTTTTCAGTCAAGGAAGAAAAAAGATTTCAACAAAATTCTTGAGTTTTAAAGCCAAAATGACGAATTCCCTACAAAACAGTTGAACTTTTAACACAAAAGACGAATTTTTAACAAAATACGAAAAATATGTTTATTTTAAATTAGAAGACAAATAGTTTTAGAGTATAATATAGTATTATATAATAATAATAAAATAATAAAATAATAAAAATAATAATAATAGTATTAGAACAAATACTTCATTTTGCTGCCAAAATAGGTAAATTTTCAACACAAAAAGACGAATTTTCAATTAAATAGGTCCTATTCCAACCAGAGAGATGATTTTTCAACTAAAATGATGAATCCTCAACCAAAAAAAGAATTTTTTAAACAAAGTAACTTTGATTTCACCAAAAAAAGATGGATTCTCAACAAAAAATGTTAAAATTAATATTTCAGTCAAAAAAGATTTTAATTTTTAATTAAAAACGGTTGAATTCATCCAGAAATATGTATTTTCATAAAAACTGTGAATTTTTCAACCAAAAAATATTTTTAAGCAAAGAATAAAAAAAATTCAAATTGCTGAATTTTCAAGTCAGACGGACTTTCTAAAAAATAGTAGCATTTTTAAACCGAAAATATGAATTTTCAACAAAAACGTAAATTTTCAAAGATATAGTTCATTTGTCTACCAAAATAGTTAATTTTCCAAATAAAATATTTTTAACAAAATAGGTACATTTCAAACCAAAGATATAAATTTTCAACTGAAATTATGAATCCTCAACCAAAAAAGTAAATTAAGGAAAAATGTAAAAGTTGCTATTTCAAACAAGATTTCAATTAAAAATTTAAAAAAGTGGAATTCATCCAGAAAGGCGAATTTTCATCAAAGTAGTTGATTTTTTAAATTAAAACGATTTTGCAGCCAAGAAAGAAAAAAAATCTTAAACAAATTGCTGATTTTTTAAACTAAAAAGACGAGTTTTCTACCAAAAAGTTGAATTTTTAACCCGAAAATACTATTTTTCAACAAAAAAAGTAATTTTTCAAACAAACAGTTCATTTTCCTACCAGAATAGGTAAATTTTCAAGACAAAAAGACTAATTTTCAATAAAATAGGTACTATTCCAACCGAAGAGATGAATTTTCAACTAAATGATGAATCTTCAAAGAACTAAATTTTTAGCAAAGTAGCTGAAATTTCACCAAAAAATATGAATTCTCGACAAAAGATGTAAAAAAGATTTTATTTTTAAATTAAAAACAGTTTAATTCATCCAGAAAAACGAATTTTTATCAAAACAGTTGATTTTTCCAAAAAGACGAATTTTCTACAAAACAATTGAATTTTCAACCCGAAAATATGATTTTCAAAAACATAGTTTATTTTAAACCAAAGAACTGATTTTTCCACCAAAATCTGTAAAATTTATCCCAAAAAGACAAATTTTCAGCAAAATAGGTACATTTTCAACTAAAGAGATGAATTATCAACAAAGTGGTTGAACTTTTAACCAAGTAGTTGAATTTTCACCAAAAGATATTAAATTTAAATTACAACCAGTTGAATTCATCCAGAAAGGCGAATTTTCAACAAAACAGTTGAATTTTAAACTAAAAGATATTTTTCATGCAAGACAGAATTTTTTTTAATTGTTGAATTTTCTACAAAACAGTTGAATTTTCAACAAAATAATTTAATTTTCAATGAAATAAGAAAACTTTCAACCAAAAAAAGATGAATTCTCAACCAAAAATATAATAGTAGACTTTACGACAAAAAAATACATTTTCAAGAAACCATCTTAAGATCTAATAAAATACGTAAAACGGCGCGGCGTATCAGAGAAAACTATGTTAGTTGTGGCTGTAAAAAAAATGTTTGTAAATAGCAAATAATATGCAAAAAGTAGCCTATATTAGGATGCTCTAATAAATTATAATTAATTTGTAGTTGAAAATTATATAGCTTGGATAAAAATATATTAGAAACGAATCTAAAAGTCTAGGGAAACAAAAACAGAAAAAGTAGGTTTTGCAAAAAGTCATTTTTGTGTTTTTCAAATTATTTCTTTCTAGCTTATTCAGAAAAATACTTTGAACATAGTGTTCTGTACTGAAAACACAATAAAAAAAATTGATGAGAATAATGAATCAAAATCTATCCACTGATAAAAATATATTTTAAAAAATTTTTAAAAAAGCATTTTTAATTCTGTTTAATTATTTTTTAATCCTTGATCTTCTTGAATTTTTCGCTGATGCATTTTATCATAGAATATAGCTGATAGCTAAACAAAATTAGACAACATTTAATCAATTTTCGTCAAAAAAAATGTCTTTTCATCCAAAGAAAAAACGAGTTTTTAATCAAATAGCTCATTTTTCAAACAAACAAATGCAGTTTTAATTAAAATTATTAACAAAAGAGTTTAACTTTCTACCAAGTAATTTTATTTCCAACCTAAAAGATGAATTCTCAACTAAAATGATGAATATTTAACTGGAATACTTGAATTGGATTAACTTTCAAAGAAAAAGATAATTTTCTACAAAAATATAGATTTTTTAACAAAATTTAACCAAAGAGATGAATTTTTATACAAAATTATGGAATATTCAACTGGAATAATTGTTACATTTTCAGTTTAAAAAACAAAATAATTTTCAACCAAAAAAAGATGAATTTTCAACTAAAATGATCAATATTTAACTGGAATACTTGCATTTTTATCCAAAAAGAAGAATTTTTAAACAAGAAGATTAGCTTGCAAAGAAAAAGATAATTTCATACAAAAAAAAAATTAATTTTCAACACAACAATGACTAAAAATCTGGCTATAAAAAGCTTTTCATAATAAATGAAATCCCCTTTTTGACCTAAAATTAAATAAATAAACCACTGTGATCCCTGTAAATGTAAATATTTTTAACAATTTACCTATGCATGAAACGATATCTATCGTCAATCCCCAATAGAACATAAATCCACAAACATCCAAAAGTGTCAGCAAAACGCAAAGCAGAATCCAAAAGCAAGTCTGGAGTTCAGCGATTAATAAAGTCGTCATTCCCATGACGCAAATTAAAGCCAGGAGAATATTTCTTGTCACTTCTTGGGCAATAACCTTGTCAGTAACCCAGGAAGCGAACATTTTACTCCAAACAGTCTTGAAACCATCAATCTTGACTTCCGAGACGATTCTCTTACTCTCGTCCATGGCTGGAATCCATTCGTAAGGAGACGAAAATTTCATAAAAGAAAAATCTATACTTGCAATAAGAATTCTGGGAGCGTTTTCCCCGCAAATTAAATTCCCAGCGAATCGAAAGTTCCCTTGGTACTTTCCTCCTCTTTGGCTGAAGAGGAACTTGGAGAGGTAGAAGTAAAATTTGTCTGAGTCGATCAGTCTCGTTTTCATATCTGTAACAGTGTTGGGTAAGTTGTTATTATTCCATTTTTGGTTGAAAATTTAACAATTTTGTTGAAAATTCGTTTTCTTTTAGTAGAAAATTTACCTTTTTTAGTTAGAACTTCAAATCTTTAGTTGGAAATTTATGTACTTTGTTGAAAATTTGTCTTTCTAGTAGAAACTTAATCTTCTTGTTTGAAAACTCATCATTTTGGTTGAAAATTGAACTATTTCAATTTTGGTTCAAAATTTATCTTTATTAGTTGAAAATTCTACTATTTGGTAAAAAAAATTAAAAATGTTATCAACTTTTGAAAACATGTACTTTGCAACGTTCTTTCAGTAAACTATAATGTTATGTTTGTAAAATTTAGAACTACGCAAGAAACAGTGATCCGTAATTAAAATATTACATTTTTCTCTTCAAATTGAATGAATTACTCTTTTACTTTATTTTACAAATGAACTATAAACTTTTATTAATAATTTGTATAAAAAAAGCTATTTTTGATT
>CAKNYM010052417.1:0-11096 GCA_932195095.1 Andricus curvator
CGGGTCAGAATTCATCTGATTTTGAACATTCTTGGTTCGAAATCGGAATGTCCATAAAGAATTATAATTCAGAGTTTTCCACGGGGAATTTACGTCAAATATTATTATTTGACTTGGAACAGAATTTTTCACATGGAGTAAGAGTTTCAGAAAATAATTATAATTCTGATTCAAAAGAATGAAATTTTTACTTTTCCAGCAAAAATGAACAATTTTTCTGGAATTTAAATAAATTTTAAATTATTATAATTGATGATAATAAAATTGTAAATAGCAAAATATCTCCATGCTATTGTCTTTTCTCTGAGAAAATGTGACGCATGATGTATGGTGATTGGTATTGCTGCAAACAACTGACAAATTAATTAGAATGTTCTGTGACTGTCTTAGGCACCTGTTTGTAACGTTTACGGCATTGGCAAACAAATATTTACTATTCAAAAATGCCACTATTTTTCTAAAGGATTTTGCCTAGATAATTTTCTTATCTTTCAATACCTTCTGCAACAATTCAAATTGAACGAATTCAAGTTGAAAGTCCTGATAGTGGAACACTTGTTTGAACTTGAAATGGCACTGGCTGGTAAAAAAACACAAATCTTGTGTCATGTATAATTTAATTATATTGTTTTTTAATTAATTGTTTATATATATATATATATTCATGTATAAATGATACATCGATTTTTAACTGCAAATGAGAAACTCATGATTTAAAAAAACTCGGAAACAGTCTCGATACCGCAGACATGCTGATCAACTAAACTATTTTCTTCTTTTAAAAATTATACTTACACTTACAGTATAAAGAATCTTCCTGGATATCTTTATCATCTCTCGATTAGATTTATTTTTATAGGTGCTGACAATGAGTCATTAACATGAAACATTTACAGAGAGTAAAAGTAATCCAAATAAGTAACCATAATTTGTATTCATAGTTTTGGTATAAAATTTCGTCTGTTAAACAATTATTTACCAATTTTCTTTTCAACTACTGCCACAACTTCATTATACTAAATTTATCAAAAAGTCACTGCTAACTTCTTGTAATCTCTACATGAAAAAACTTGTTTGGTTTGAAATTAATTATTTTCATCTTTATTTTAGATGATCGACCTACCTACTTAGTCAGTTGGCCGTGGTGCAGAATGAATAGAGCGATCGAGATCTGTCTTGACAAAACGTGCAACCGTATTCTGCTTCTCTTAATGAAAAGTTAAAGAATTTAGTTGAGAACAAAAGCGTGATAATATGCGTAGAAGTCGACAATAATAGGTAAGAAAAATGGTAGATCCAATCCACTTCAAATCAGGGAGGGCGCAACACTTGAAATCACAGAATCTCTCGGGGACGAAATATGTTGTTTTTTAGAGCAAATTAGGCGATTTGTATTTTTTCGATTTGCAAAACAATCATTTTCCAAGAAGTTATGCGTATTAATATTTGTGCTTTGTTTTTCAAAAAACCCAAATTTTTTCTTCAAATCTCTATAACTTTTGACCCAACTGAGGTATTTATTATTTTCTCTTTGATTTTAATTTCGCTGGTATTTCTGACCAAATTTAGAGTCGATTTTCTCAAAAAACTCATACTGAAATTTTTTTCCGATTTTTTTTTGTACTTTGATAAGAAAGATATCTTGTAATTTTGATGCTGGCTAAATAACTTTTGTAATCAGGAGAATTTTTTTTCTTATAATCGAATTTTCTACTTTTTCTCGGAAGCAATTGCAGATACGAAAAAATATTAAAACGAGAGTTTGCAGGTCTAAAAGAGTTCTATGCCAAATTTTCCCTAGTTTTGCGATATCTTTCATTGTTTACGAGAAAAATTAAGAAATTACATTTTTAGGAAAAAAATTATCCCGGCATCAAATGCGGTTTAGCCCGCATGATGTTAATAAGATGCATTTCTTTCATGTTTTAAAAATTTCAAGACAAAAAAAGAAAAGGTTTTCCTGGAAAACTCCACATTTTTTATTTTTTGCATATTTTTACATTCTCATCATATAGATGGAATGTCTTAGTTTCATGTGATAAAAAAACGAAATGACGGTGAGAAAAAAAATCTCCTGACCACAAAAGTTATTTAGCCAGCATGAAACTTGCAAGATATCTTCCTTACCAGAGGACAATTTTAAAAAAAATGTAATGTTGGGTTTTGTGAGAAAATCGACTTTTTATTTTCTCAGAAAAACCGCTGCAATTAGAAACAAAGAGGAAATAATAAATATCTCAATTAGGCAAAACGTTATAGAGGTTTCAAGAAAAAAATTCGGGTTTTTTGAAAACCAACGCAGAACATTGAAATACGCATAGCTTCTTACATTTGTTTTCTTTTGCAATTGGAAAAATACATATCGTCTAATTTCCTCTGAAAAACAACGAATTTCGTCCCCGAGAGATTCTAGGATTTCAAGTGTAGAGCCCTGTCTGATTTGAAATGGATTCGGTCGGTAACATTTTCGTTTTTACAGACTTCACACTATTTCCTCTATTCCCCACTTTTCTCATTTTTTAAAGAATTCCTTTCTTCCCTCTGCTTTCAAGAAATTGCCTTATTTTCTCATTCTTTCCTTATTGTATTTTTGGTCAGAAACCATATGTCTTGCTTAAAATTTCTACTATTTGGTTGAAAATTTACCTATTTTGTTGGAAATTAAACAAAATTAAAAATTCGTTTTTTTTTTTGGTTGAGAATTAATTTCGTTAACTAAATGAATCGTTATTAATTAAATATACATAAGTGCTACTATTAAATTTTTTATTGAGAATTTACCTTTTTTGTTTGAAAATTAAACTAATTGGCTGACAGCTGAACTACTACAATCAAAATTCATTTAACTGGTTGAAGATGAAATTATTTGGCTGAAATTTTAATTTTTTTTTCTGCTTGAAAATCGATTTCCGTAAATGAAAATTCTACTATTAGATTTGTTTCTTAAAATTATTATTTTTTTAGTGGAAAATTCTGCTTCATGGTGAAAAATTGACCCACTCTGTTAAAATTTCATTTCAATGGTTGAAGATTGAACAATTTTGTTGAATTTTTTTTTTTTTTTTTTTTAAATTGATTTTTCATGTTTGAAATTTTAAGATTTCATTTTTGGTTGAAAATTCAACGTTTTAATTTAAAAACGCTACTGTTTGGTTGAAAATTAACTTTTTTGTTAAAAATTTGTTTCGTTAAAAAATGCAACATTTTTGTGAAAGATTCTTCTTCTGGGGTTGAAAAATCTATTTTTCTGGTAACAAAATTTAAATATTTTGTTGAAAATTATCTCTTTTGTTGAAAATTTATCTTTTATGGTGAAAAGTTATTCTTTTTTTTTGGCAGAAAATTCAACTGTTTTGTTGAGAATGAAGTACATTTCTATTTGAAATCTTAGGCGTTTTATGTTGAATTAAATACTATACCTAATTAGGGTGAGCCAAAAACCAAAATTCTATCAATCGATATCTAACAGCAAAAAATTGTTAGTTCTTTATGAGCTAAATATACTGTCATTTTTTTTATCGATTAATGTCTTTTACCTCCTCAAGCGTGTTGAAAATGGAAAAAATTGAATTTTAGCGTAAAATACATGAAAAAATAAAATTCTTGCAGTCACCAATTGTTTTATGTATGTAGAACTATATGCCTGAAGAATTTATAGAAGTGCCTATCTGATATTAAAAAATATGGAAAATTAAAAATTAAAAATAGGACAAAAATTTTCTTTTCAATTTTGATTATATTCTTATTGAACTCTGAGCAGAAAATCACTTCAAAAATAAATTATAAGAAGTAAATGATCAATATATTAATTATTAAAAATGACCATTTTTGAGTAAAATCCACGTTCTTTCGGAAATGAGACATCTCACCTCTTGATTGAAATATGGCCCTTATGGGGTAAAATTTCCCAAGTGTCCCCGCCTAAAATTTTGTTGTCGCCTATCTCATTCAAACCCCGCCAGATTGTAGTGCTAGTGGACCTCTTTAAATTCTGTGAAGGGGGCGCGCCTTGTACAACGGGTTGTCAAGATACAGGGGCCCGAATTTTCGACGAATCACCCCGACCGCTAACTTTCAATTGTACATAACTCCTGATGCAGTAATCGGATTTGACTTTTTTATGAGGGTTTTGAAAAGGTATCTTAACAAGGTTTACAACAAAAATAATCATTAAACGATAAAAAAATTATTTCACTTTGATTTTTCATTTTAAAAAACATTTTTGCGATTTTCTCCTAATGCGGCATTTTTGATATTTTTTTAATTAGGCTAGAAAAAAAGCTTGATTTTTTCTCTTGAAATACATCCCAAAACGAAAATGGGATGGAAAGTATTGGTTGAGTTATAGAAGGTCATAAGAGCGCGGGTGCCCCGCGCCAACTATCCACGGCGCTACTAGGCGTGCTGTAGTGACTCAGTGGTTCTAATAATTTATAAAAATTATGTTTCCGCTCACGCGTAATAAAAATTCAACCTATTCAACCTAATTCGCATTTCTTTTGTATTTGTAGTCACAAAAATACCATTCCTTTGTACCCTCTTCAGAATCGACTCTAATTTTGAGAAGTATTCGTCATCTCCACAGTACGACATTTTCGCGAAGAGAAAGATCGCAAAGAGATTACGAAGAGAAGAGCAAAGTGAACGTTAAATTGAATAAAAAATCATTTTTCAAGTAACATTGTGAGAGGCAAGGGGACTCACGCCAAAAAGCACCCCAAAACGTGAGAGGCAAGGGGACTCACATAAAAAAAGCACCCCGAAATGTGAAAGGCAAGGAGACTCGCATCAAAAAGCACCCCAAATTGTTAAAGGCCAAGAGATTAACACAAACAAAAAACTCACCAAAACGTGGAAAGCAAGAGGACTTATCAAAAACCATCTCGACATGTAACAGATGAGCAGAAACATTCACCAAAATCGTTTATGATTCTATTATTAACAATCGTTTTCCTACAATGGAACCATTTTGAAAATTTAATTAAGAAAATATCTAAATCGTTCTCCAGCTACATAAAAATAAGAATAAAATAAAATGTTCGTTACGCGTCAACAGAAAAATCATTTTTGTCAAGTATTAGAGCCACTGAGACAGTACAGCACGCCTAGTAGCGCCGTGGCTAGTTGGCGCAGGGCACCCGCGCTCTTATGACCTTCTATAACTCAAACAATACTTTCCATCCCATTTTTGTTTTGGGATGTTTTTCAAGGAAAAAAATCAAGCTTTTTTTCTAGCCTAATTAAAAAATATCAAAAATGCCGCATTGGGAGAAAATCGCAAAAATGTTTTTTAAAATGAAAAATCAAGTCGAAATAATTTTTTTATCGTTTAAAGATTGTTCTTATTGTAAACCTTGTTAAAATACCTTTTCAAAACCCTCATAAAAAAGTAAAATCGGATTACTGTATCAGAAGTTATGTACAATTGAAAGTTAGCGGTCGGGGTGAATCGTCGAAAATTCGGGCCCCTGTATCTTGACAACCCGTTGTACTAAGCGCGCCCCCTTCACAGAATTTAAAGAGGTCTAGTAGCACTACAATCTGGCGGAGTTTGAATGAGATAGGCGACAACAAAATTTTAGGCGGGGACACTTGGGAAATTTTACCCCTTATGTAACCGTCTCTTTTTCAAGCAATAAAATACTTTGGATCAATTTTTAGTGTTTGATATATTGTTATTATCAAATAGGTACTCTCATAAATTATTGAAGCATATAGTTCTACATATATAAACAAATTGGTGGCTGCAAGAATTCCCTTCTTCATAGGTTTTACGCGTAAAATCAATTTTTTCAATTTTCAACACGTTTGAGAAGGTGAAAGATATGAATCGATTTTAAACAAAATTCAACAGATCATTCAGCTCATCAAAAACCAACAATTTTTTTCTATTAGAAATTAATCGCACGAAAAAAACTTTTTTTCGGCCAATCCTAACCTATATATCAATTTTATGAAAAAGGATTTCTGTCCATATTTTTATGAAACATTACCCTATTTGCCCTGTTTGGCTGTCATTTTATGAAAAAACTATTCGACAGGTCATCTAATGCCATTTTTCTTTCTAGGCTCATTGTCCAGTCGTACGATCCATCAGGCAGAAAAATCCAACACGATGCCGCAAAAGCAAAGATTTCTCCCGTCTCCTATGCAAATTATTCCAAGAGGTCTTGGCTCCAGATGCTATTCAGAATACAGTAAAACGATGAACTTCAAGAAAATGAAGGACCTGAGCCTGATGCAATCTGTGCTCTGAAAAACTTGGATGGAAACTGTTGCCCTGCTACGATTATCAAAAAGACTGGCGAAGAAGCTTTTTGAAAACCCCATAGACTACGGATTATTCAGTGAACGAAGAGGCTCCTCTTGATAAATATTCAAGAAACAGCTTAAGTTTCAACTAAGTAGTTTTATCTTCGGCCAGAAAAGATCAATTAAACTGTTGTAGTACAGAATTAGATAACCAATTTTTACTGAGAACAGATTTTCTGCAGAAAAAAATTCTTTAAAACTCAAATACACGTTGTGTTAGAAGAATTTGTTCAAAATCTCATTCTTCATATAGTAATAAAAAGATTGACAAATCAAAATTAGATGAATGGCTTTTCTTCTTCTCTTTTTTTACATTGCCTAACCTTATACCTCTGCAACGTGCAATTCGATTTTGTATGATGATTTCTGAGGATTTCAATGATTTTGAAAGAACTTAAAAAAATGTTAATGGATTTAATTAATTTTGCAGGATTTTTAGGACATATCAGATTTAATGGAATGTCTCGTTTTTTAAGTTTAGATTAAAAGAGCCATAAATCGTTCATGACGATATTATCAGCACGAAATCTAACGAATGATTTTTTTCACGTAGTAAAATTTAAATTAAGAAACTTTAAAAGAAACATTTGCGTGTTTGAACTATTGAAGCTAAACACCTTCAGGTTCAAGGCCTAGAAAAATTAACTATTTTATATTTGCGGATTTAAAACTATAATTTGAAACTAAAATACTAAAAATGTTAACGGTGGTAAAAATCATTAACAAGTATCGTTGAATTTAATTTAAAATGACATTAAAAATGATTGAATAGACTTTATTGATAAAAAAATGCGATTTTTGTACAAAAAACATTCACTAGCATTTTCATAGGTTATAATTGAAGAATTTTAAATACTGTAAATCTTAAAAGTTTAATCATTCTAAGATAGTTGAAAATGATATGATTCCTAATTGGAAGCTTTAAAAATAAAGAATTCAAACTTAATTGAACCGCTACAAGTCAAACAATTTCAAGCTTTGTTTAAAATTGAAGTATTCTTAAATTAGAATCGCGAATCTAAATTGATAAAAATAATAATTTTCAAATTGTGCACCACGCTTTCTAAAATTCATCGTTTTAATTTAAAGTAAAAAAAAATAAATTGAAACTCAATTATAAAGCATTTCCATACAATCGGAACAATTTTATGTTACATTAAGTCAAAGATGATGCCAAAACTGACGTATGCTACAATAAACCGTAAAATTGACAGAAAAGAAAATGCCGCGCGGCAAAAAATAACGAAAAACAAACGGAAAGATAAAATCTTTGACATTATGCAAGATCCTAAGCTGACAGTCAGCCGTAAAAGTGTAAAATTTTAATTCTCACATTCCAGACTCTAAAGCATCTGTTGCCTGGTCGCTTCCAACTAAAACCATAGAGCTACAGATAGCACGAAGCCAAAACCATAACTCCATAAACCATCTTAATAATATCTAAAATGTAAATTTTAAATAATGGAAATATATGAAATTCATTTAAGAATTTTCTTGCGATTCTAAAAATTAGCACCCGTACGATAATATATTTTGCAAACTTTTTACTAATGAATTTTTAGTCAACATTAATGGAAATGCACAATATAATACCTCCTCTATAATTTAAGGGGTTATATCTAGTTATATTAATGGAATTTTCAAGATTTTTTTCAGCCATGTTAATAAAATTTTATTGGAATGGACTACAGAGGATCTATTACTACAGATTTGCAGATACTTTTTCTGTGAAAAATGTTCAAAACTGGTGGAAATATGGCCACTGCCGCAAAACACATTTTTCTTATTATTACTTGCCGTGAGCATGATAACTCTGTAACGAATCCTGAAATCAAAAAACCAACAAGATTTCTTTATTATATTCCTATACGGAGTTCGTGAACAGAAGAATTTTCATTTGGACCCCAATTTATATTTTTCGGGCCAAAAAACTGAATTTTTGGACTCCCAAAAATCAATATTTTTAGGAAAATTGTCGCAATTTTTTTTATAAATATTTTGCAAAAGCCTTAGTCTATGAACTGCATATAGGGATATTCCCAAGAGAAGATCAGCAATAAATTAAAAGTTTCATATTCATATTCAAAGCAGAAAAAAATAGTTTGAAAAACTTCTATATCTAAATGTATTAAATTGAACTGTTTGAATTAAAAACCTTCACCAACAATTGAGAATTAAAATTTTTAGAAATTAACTGATTTCAAATCTTAAGTCTCTTAATATTAAATAACTCAATATTACATAACATGAATAATATAGACAATTTCAGCTCTGTTATTAACAAAAAATTCTTTATATTAATTTCAAAACATTTTTGAATAAATAAATGAAATTTCTTAATTTCGAATTAAAAGCGTTTTGAATTGAATAATTCAAAATTGAGAACTTTTAAATTAGGAACGCCTAATATAGAAAGACGCGGACTAAAATTTGGAAAATTACGGATTAAAAATTCGAAAACAGAACAATTTTAAAACGTACAAAATTTAATATTTTCTTATTAGAATTTTTTAAATCCTTTAAAATTCAAAGCGTTTGAAATGGTATTATTTCTAATTAAAAGCTTACAAAATTGGAGAATTTAAAATATAAAACTTTTGAATTAAAATAATTTTCAATCCGAAAAAATTAAAATTTGAAAATTAAAAATAAAAAATTTAATTAAATGATTCCTAGTCAAAGCTTTTTAAAGTTTGAAATTCTAAATTGCTATTATGTACACAGTTTTTTAGAATTTTATGAATTGAAATGATATCACCAAACATCCCTTATGAAACAAACATTGTTTTTTGCGGAAAAAATTTAAAACTTACGCAATATAATTATATAAAAAATAGTTTTCGTAATTGAATTTTTTCCTTTTGTCTCTTCGTACCCATTCATATAATTCATGGTTTATTTTATTAGAAATAACATTTCCTACAATTATACTATTTCCAATTTTGAGAACAATACATAATCTTTGAATGCGGCTACTTGTTAAAGAACAAATTTTTTTAATTGTTTTTAAGATTTCTGTCATAGAAAAATTTACTTTTGAAAATAGAAACAGTAGCATTGCAGAGAATGATGTTTCCGAATATTCAAGCCACTATTTATTCCAATCAAACCATTTTGCAAAAAGTGATAAGAAGCGATAGTGAGAAACAAATTCAATTGCAAAAAACACTGTTGAAATCATTGATTTTGTGAGTTTCTAATTTTTTCATTTAAAATAATGTTTTTCTATTTGAAATGAGGTCATCTATAATCTATAATATCTATAATATCAATTGAATCTTTAGGATGAGGCGTTTTCATAATTTTGTTATTTTTAATTTAAAAAATGTTTGAATACGATATTTATATTAAATTACTAATACACTTGAATATTAAAACTTTCCAAAATCAAAACTTTTAATTTAAGTATTCGAGGTCAGAAAACCTAAACTAATCGCTATTTTAAATCTTGAAATTATTATTAGAAAATTATTAAGAAAGAATAAGATAAAAATATGAAAATATAGATTATACATCAATCATAATTTGAAACAATTTTCAATAACTAATTTTTAAAATAAAGTGTGTCTAATTTAAGTGAAAAAACATCACCTACAAATAGAGTGATGGATTTCGGAACTTTATCCTGAATTTCTTGTAATTTTTTTTTATCAAAAAATCTTTTGCTTCAATTAATTAATCATTTATTAATTCTTTAGCATTATTTTTTCATTTAGATTTTTGTTTGGAATGATTTATTTAAATGACAGAAAGTTCATATCTGATAGGAAATATGATATTTATTCACATTCACAATTTAAAACATATATACAAATTATAAACAAATTTATAAAATCAATAATATTTATCAAAAATAAAGTTGTTTGCCAAAAAAGTTTTCAAAAAAAGCAAGCAGTTTTGACTTGCAATCCCCTTTTCTAGACTAATTTCATTGGAAAAATATTTTTATATGAATAATAAAAATTTTCCTAATCAGTAAATGGTGAATTAATTTACTTTCGTTTTATTTCAGACATTTTGGCTGCTTTCAATCACCAATGCTCATCAGGATTTTACACGGTTATATTGATATTCGCATGGAGGCCGCTGTGCGAAACAAGTCATTTTCAAAATTTAATATGTGATTTAAAAACTGGCGTTACGTGTGCCAAATTTTTGCCTGTTCTTTGCAAAAATACTGATGTCACTTTGTATCCAGAAATTAATTTGTAAATTAGAAAGTAAAATTACACAACTTTGCCCAATTTCTTTATTTTCTTCGGAAAAAATACTCTGTAACTTACGACGTCGAATTTGTGAGAGATTAATTGATTTTTTCAGGAATTCATAATCTTGAAATACAAAACAAATTATTTCTAAATAAAAAAATCTGCCCGCTTCGCGGGCACATTCTCATAGCGCGCTTCGCGCTCGATAATGTATTCACCTCGCGCTGCGCGCTCGGACACATTTGTCGTCTAGGTTTTCACACTTCGTGTCCTCGCTAGTGCACGCTTCGCGGGCTAATACTCTCTTAAAGCTTCATCGTTATGATCTGCTTTTGGTTTAATTATGTCAGTTTTACATAAAAAGAAGAACTAATTTACTTAAGGTTCTATCGACCTTAAGGAACACATTCTCATCACGACACTCGCGCTTCGCGCTCGATATTTCGTTTGATCATCATGTGAACCTCGCGCTTCACGCTCGTTTCTGTTCATCGTATAATAGAAACCCAAAAGTTCGCAACGACCATATGTTATGTTCAATCTTCTTCAGATAAAAATGACTAAAGTTGTATTTGA